>OMKR01102320.1:0-10248 GCA_900302355.1 Cyttopsis rosea
AGGAAGGTGTTGAAATGCCAAGCACTGGGTATTTGAACTAGAGGAATTCATGGACGTCCGCAAAATTTGGACCCGAACCCTAATGTGGCCCCGGGAAAATTCGTCCACCGACCATTAAAAAACAAAAAGATCTGATAATTACCATCGCAATTTAAATTCTGTTTTTCTAGCCCGTCAATGTCCTTGAGCATGACACTAAGTCGCTTTGGACAAAAGCATCTGATCAATGACGTACTGTAATGTAAAGTTGCCTTGTAATGAATCCACTTGTGTTTTACACATAATGATGCAGGGTCCCAGGACCCGAGGCAGTAAAATGCGACTCGAGCCGGATCCGAACCTATACGGGCCTATACGGGTCGGTCCTCGGGTAGTTTGGGTTACGGTCGACCCATGAAGACCTCTAGTTGGAACACAGACACTACAAAAAAAAAAAAAAAAAGTGCCTCGCAATTCAACTTTGCCATAAAGTCCAATAAAACTGAGGTAGGGAAGGAAAACAGCAAATAAAAGACAGGGCTTTTTGAAGTTCAGTGTGACGCTAACACCGGGGAGGAGAATGTGTAGGAAAGATGCAGGAAAGAATGGTGAACCACAGTGAACCCGACTTGAACGGTGTGCGCGTTGGTTCCTCTTCACAACGTTCCAGTGACGCCCGACCTTACACCTCCGAGTATCGGGGATCCGCTACGGTGTAATCTGCTACAGTGCCTGTTTTTAGAGCCGGCTCTCTTAGCCATCAAACACAGTCCAACGTCTCCCGGTTCGGAGCGATCGCAGTCCGGCTGAGCGTGCGGTCCTTTCGGGGAGAGAAGTGGCGCTCATCCCAAGTCGAGTCTCAAAGGAAAATAAATAAACGTAGACACATGTAGCTGAGCACCTATGTTTTCCCACAGGGATTGTGTCTTTTTGTGATACTGTTCCACCCAAAGAAACGTGTTTAAAAAGAATAGAAGGACACTTTCTTTTCCTTGAAAGATGAGAGCAATATTATTACTATTATTATTATTATTATTATATTATTATTATGATTATTATTATTATCATCGGGGGATTGTCTTTGTCTTTGCTCAGTGCAGCTCTGGCTCTGGGGGAGGAGTTCACAACTGATTGGCACTTTTTTTAAATAGGCAGATTGAAAAAATAAATAAAATAAAATAAAATAAAAAAATGCAAATTCTCCAGCATTTTGCCTTTCGACACGTGTTATTCCTTGTGTCATTTTTTTCAAAGTGACGAAGAAAAATAAACACCCTTGAACGCCTTCGAGGCCAGGCTTTTTTTTTTTTTGGCAAGTGGTGTTGATGTCCACAGCCGGACGCCTGAGAAGGGAACCGCTCTCTCGCTGCCGCCTTCACCTCTTCTTCCATGCCTTCGAGGTCCAGATCTTCACTCTCATGTCACTGAGGAGGAAGAGAGATTAATAGTGAGAAGCGGAGAGAGAGAGTGTGTGACACAGGAAACAAGAGTAAAATAAGAAAGTGACACATAACTGTATGAACACCTTCACACACACACACACACACAAACGCAAAGGTACCCACGCACAAGCCTGAGTCATGAGCAAAACACAGTCTTCCCTTATAGTCGACATCAAAGCGTCACCTATCCGACCCAGCTGATTGGGATAAGAGGCCCGTGAGAAGCTTACAAACAGGGATTGTGGGACCTTTTTTCATTGGGAACTTCATTATCGATCGGACTCTGTCTTAAATCTTCACTTTCCCCGCTGTCACATTGACAAAAGCCGGTGGCGCTAGTCACAACAGCCGCGCCGGTCAAATAAACGGAGCGACGACACCAGAACAGTCGGTATTTGCCGCAAAATTTTACGAGCAAAGTCGGTGGAATTCCAAATAAAAAGGTCGTTGCTGGCGTCGGAGGACTGAAGACACGCCGCAGCGGAAGGTGTTAATAAGCAGAACGAAAGCGACACACATTTACTCTGCTCCGCTAGTGGTGGAAGAAGTACTGCTTTTTAGAGCTTTCCATCATTGGGTAAAAGTACAAATACCCTGACATAAAATTACTCTTTACAACTTAAATTCATAATTTACTAAAGCCTAGTACAGGTAGTAGTACAACATAAACATGGTGTCATAGTAATTTACAAGGATATGGACCGAATGAATTATGATGAGCGATCCTAAATCAGCAATTTGATAGATCCAGATTTTTATTTTGTTTTGGCTATGTATATATACATATATACATATATACACACACAAATATAAACCCACATTTTCTTTAACTCCAGTAATGCCAATAAGTATTGATATTTGCTTTGAAATGTAGTAGAATAAAAGTCGAAAGTCTCTCTCTCTCTCTCAAAGAAACTTAAAGGGGACATATCATGAAAAACTCACTTTTTCAGTGCTTGTGCACATTCATTTGGGTCTCTGATGGGCCTACTAACACACAAACTGTGAAAAAAGACAACCTAGTGAGTTTGCTTTTAATTGCTCTGCCTCAGTCAAAAGAAAAGCCCTAAAAGAGTTTTAAAAGACGCTGTTCAAGTTTGCTGTCACACCCTACAGAACACATTAGAATTAGAACCGCCCCCCCATCAGAGTAACTACACCCACGGCTGGAGCGCCAGCGAGTGGACGGGCAAAGTAGTAGCGGAACAAACTTTAAAATGAGGCCTTGGCGATGTAATATGAGTGAAGATTCAGCAACCGCGTTGCCTATTTCTCGCATCACATTTGTTCAGAAACCGATTTTGGTGGACTGATAAGATGGAAATACTGAATGTTTATCCTCTTCATACAGAAGTGGGAGAAACAGTTCCGTTGTGGGCGTGGCACACACACACTTAGACACGCACAGCCACACGCATACACACACACTGAATCAGCCTGTCAGAGCCTGGAAGAATAGAGACATTGGTTAGAATGGATGGAATGAATAATCTGAGTGGTATTTTCAGCAAAACACTTCAAAGACATGCTGTGGGGACCTCAGAGACCGATATTGTGTTGTACAAAAGTAAAGTAACAAAATACTTATTATTCGTCACGTATCTAGTCAATGCACAACTAAGTCAGAGGTTATGGGTCTGTTTTGTGTTTTTCTTTTTAAACTGTAAAGAGGAAAATTTTTAGTTAAAAGTCAAACAAATATATCGGGTAGATATCGGGAAAACTCAGATGCTGGATTACAAACAAAATTGAATAAAGAGAAAAGTGAAAAAGGAAAAGTGAAAACGTTGGTTAAAATGAGACAAGTTGAGGGGAAAAAGAAAATCCAGGGGGAGGAATTAGTGAGAGTACCAGAAGGAAGGAGGGGTCGGAGAGCGGAGGCGATCAGGGGAGGCTGGTGGCGCGGCCCTTGATGGCCAGGACCCGACGGGGGAGGCACGGGGTGAGGCCCGGCACATAGCTCCACAACTTCACCCTGCAGTCACTGGGGGAAGCCAGGGGAGGGAAGCAGAGCGGGGGAGGAGAGAGCGGGGTAGAGGAGGAGAAGAGAGGAGAGGAAAGGGAGGATAAGACAGGTTAAAAGGTGGGAAAATAAAGAGGAGAGAACATTGTAGGAGAAGGATCATTGAATAAGAGACAAAAAGTTGTTAAGGGAAAGAGAAAAGAGGAGGAGAGGAGAATGGAGCGAAGAGGACAGGACAAAGGAAAAGAAGAAGGGAGGGCAGAGAAGCAGAAGAGAGAAGAGGAAAGGGGTGGAGCGGAGAAGTCAGGCGAACGAGAAGCAGAAAGAGGAGGAGAGGAAGTGGAGCGGGAGGGTGACACGGGGGAGAGAATTCCAGCAGAGAATTCGAGCGGGAGGAACGGGAGAGGAACTCATTTGTGGTGAGGAACAGAGGAAAGATGGAGATGAAAGGAAGTAGAAGAAGAGAGAAACAGGAAGATAGAGAGACAGGCACAGAGGCAGCGGCGACTTGAAAGGCAATTTTCAATCACCTCAAGTTAAAGAGAAAGAGAGTTTAAGATAAATAATGAGCATTGACACACACACACACACACACACACACACACACACACACACACACACACTTTTCTCCCACTGCACGAAGCTCCACACAAACACACTTCCACAGGTGAGACACTCTGAGGTGGAAAACGCAGCGTGAGTCATGAGCTTTCCTCCAAGACAACATGTTGTGGAACGGAATAAACCCATTAACGTGGACAAAAATATATATTTTATATTATTATAGCAGTGGTACAATTTTAGAAGTACAACATTATATTCCCTAAATCTCCTAGTGCTGGTGGCGTCGTCAAGACCGACAGATTTGGGCCATTGCCAGCCATCTTATGCAGTCTGGTTGCCCCCTTGTCAACCACTTTTCGCGGTATACCTCTGTATGTTTACAAAATGAGAATATTTAAATACGGATTCAAATTATATTGGATCATTATCACTCAATCATAAAATGATTAAAATTCTGCAAATGTTTTGTCAGTATCTGCAACTAACGGCTGATGCATCCAACTTGGCAACCACTTCTAAAAGTTAGTGTCCTGGCCCTGGAAAAGACAACATAGACGTGGAGATTTGACCCCAAAACAGCTTTGCTTCCGTACCTGGACGCGGTGAAGATCTGCCTGGAGTTGGTGCAGATGGCGTTGATGGGGCTGTCGTGACCCCTGACCTCTCCGATGGGGGTGAAGTTCTCCACGTTCCACACCTTCAGCACGCCGCCCCGGCAGGCGCTGAGCAGCATGGGCCGCCCGGGCACGTAGGCCAGGGCGCATACCCAGTCCTTGTGGGCGTTGGGGATTTGCTGTGGAGTGCGAGAACAGAGAGAGAAATGTATATGCAGTTTGCTTTTAATTACATTTGAATTTGAAGGTCTATCGTGTGTCAGTTTTTATAGCTACCAGGGGGAATCAATCACCCTAAATTGTTTTGTTGTGTGTCATTGTTCTTGGCCAGAAAAAACACAGTTCCCATGGATATAATTTACCTCTGCCCACAAACACTCATTGTGACTTAAATACTGCAACGTGATCCAAATTGCTATAATTTTTTCCCTATGAGCAGAAGTAAAAGCATCTCGAAGAGGCTCATGGCTTGATGCGGTAGCTCTGAGAACCGCGTGAAACAAAAATAAAAAAAATGGAACTACTATTTAGGGCACATTGAGAGGGGCTTCTTCGGTCAATAATAGTAGACTTGGGAGGCAGAGGAAGTGATGACGCCGCACTTCCGTCTCACCCTCTACCTCTTTTCTTGCTTCCACATCAAGGTTTCTCGGATTTCACGCTTGCTTCAGCTTTCGGGTCCCACTCGTGTGAGTCGGCAACAGAGAGCACGGGGCTGGAGCCGGAAGCCGTTCAGCCCCCCCGGCCAACTAGTGCAGCAGATGCAGCCGTGCTCCCGGGAACGCTCCCGGTCCCGCATGAGGCTGCAGAAGGACGGAGGTCCTGCCCCATCGAAGCTTCCCTTTCTCCCCGTGTCTACGTCCGGAAAGCACACGCTCACGTGGGCTTGGACGGCTTCACGCCAGGCAGTCACCCACCGGCATCACGCTTTATGGCAGGTGTGGCCCGGACGTCCCCGATCCCGACCTGGGACTTATTAGTGGTCTTGCAGGCTCTGTCAGAGGCTCAGTTCGAGCCCCTACACACAGCGGACATTAAGACTGTTTCTCTCTTGCTACTGACGCTCACCTGGTAGGCGAGCTGCAGGCAATATCAGTTCACCCATCCTGCATACCGGCATACGTCCAAACGCTTCTTTCACTCCAAAGGTCATTACCACTCCGTTTCGGAATCAGGTCATTGAGTTGGCAGCCTTCTCTCCACCGCCTTTCCAGTCGAATGAGCAGGAGAGACTCAACACTCTGTGCCCGGTCCGGGCTTTGCAGTGTTATGTGGACCTCACTGAGGATTTTAGGTGCGGGGGCCAGTTGTTTGTGTGCTTCGGCGCCCAAGCAAAGGGTGGGCCCCTGTCCAAGGAGCGGTTGGCTCATTGGCTGGTGGAGGTCATAGACTTGGCCGACGGGAGCCTGTCATTGGAGGCCTCTCAGGGCCTGCATGCACACTCCACCAGGGGAGTGTCCTCCTCTTGGGTCCTCTTCAGAGGGGCATCGGTGGAAGATATATGTCGGGCAGCGTCTTGGAGCTCTCCACATATATTTGTGCGTTTTTACATGTTAGGTCTGCGCTGCCACACACTGTGTTTGGCGCGCAGGTCTGAGTATGCATGTGCTACAGGAAGTATCCCATGAGCATTTTTCCTCACACGTCCACTGACATATCTGGGACAGTCACACCAGCGGGGGGTGTGTTATTACGTGGACCTCCCTCGGGTGATCACCATACTGTCGCATGATGGTATACGGTCCCATGAGTAATAGACCGCAGTCCTCTATGACTGCGCTGCGGTACGGTGCCCTTCCGAGGCGCTCAGAAGTAAAAACAGGTAGAACGGAAGTGGAGCCGCAATATATAACGGAAGTGCGGCGTCGTCACTTCCTCTGCCGGGGTTGCATACGCAACCTAGACGTTTGCCTACAACACGGTGAATCTATCCAGAAAACTCTCGGGGGGAAGCTGTTGACTAAAGAACTTCAAACTGAAAAAAAAGTATTATAAAATACGGACATTTTTTAAATGGGATTTGGAAACAACTGTTCACCCTGCGCCGCCGTTGACGATAAGACGTTACATCGCACCATACGTTGCAGTTTCAGTTGTCGACTGTTAGAATTCATTACGTCATTATTATTATTAATATTAGGCAGATGCTACGACGTAAACAACTCGTTGTTTGCAAAAGAGGCTGAGGTTAAAGCACTGAGTCACTCTGTCCCTCTGGTTGTAATAAATTAGCGTAGGCATCCGCTGTGAATAACAAACTCCCTTGTTGGGCCACTGTATTAAAGCATTGTAAATGCACATAAATTACTTTGAAAAGTTATATATTCAGAATTTGACAATGCAGATTCCCTGCACAGTTTTGAGATAAGTCAATGCGGCATGAGATAAAAATAGAGGAGTATAAGCAAAACAGGAAGCTGGACTAACCCAAAGAATACATTAGCAGAATGTTGTGCAAAATAACACATCACACACACACACACACACACACACACACACACACAGCGTGTGGTGGGCACCTGATTTCAACAGACGACTCGCTGCCACATTTCAAATCACGCCGCCATCGACTTTCTCCTCGGAAAGAGACACTGACAATAAGTTGAGAGGGACCACACCAGTGGCACCAAATTCCCAAACGGCTTCGCACTGTCAGAACTGAGCCTTTGTTAGACAACAAGTGGGAGTCCCGTTTGTGGTGTGTGTGCGTGTAGCGACAAGACGACTCTTCAGTGGCGCGCACAGATCTGACAGGTTCGCTCACCAGTCGAGACCAAGAAAAACAAAAAAAAGAACGGTGTGTTTTATTGTCTCGGCAGAGCGGGAACTAAGTTAAATACTTGGGTACGTATACTACTTCTACTGCGTGGAATCAAACACCTTGTATTTGGGGTTTGATTGACAATGGGAACGGTTCTTCAGTTTCGAGGGAGGTTGCGGGGGAAGTTCTCTGGTTTCCAAATTAGCATTCCAGACTCAACTGAGTGAATTTTAAAGAGCGACTTCCTCTCTTTGACTTGTGTCTGGAGTCTTTCTGGACTAGTTTCTAGACTGACATATTCATATTTCCATACCGCCGCCTTTTTATGTCAATGGCTTAATGTTGATTGTTTTGATGTCGGTAGTCTTAGTTCAACTAAACTGACTGTAGATTACTACAGTATAAGCAGCTAAAGCCATTGTGGCAGATTAAGATTTGCATAAAATACAGATATTTACACATTGACACACACACACACACACACACATACATTTGTTCCTCCCTCGGGCTGGGTATCAAGCATGGAACCCGTTCCAAATTCGTCTGATTCACAGGAATCGATGAGCCATGACACTAAGCTAACTCTAAACTCTAATCGATGTTGAGAAAGTCTTTTCTATCCCTTTCAGCGAGCCATCAATAACAACAAAAGATGAAGTTTTATGTTTTGTCTACTTCACAAAACTCGGTGACAAAAAAATATAACCCTCCCAAAAAACTATTTCCAGTAAGAGTGGCACAACTACAAACATATTAAATAACAGTTTTTGCTGTAATTGTTCTTACTGGTGATTTATACAGTAGAGATTGACCAGGGAAACAATAAAGAACTGCATTGATAGACGGAATCAAATTGGTATCAGAATGGTACTCCGCCCAAACCCTTTCTCTCAGAGGCTCAAACCAACACACAACTGCACACCCACACACAGACACACAGACACACACACACACACACACACACACACACACACACAAACAGATTGAGTGAGTCAGGCCTTGATTGGCAATACAATGATTTGAGCGGTCACCATGGGAAATAAAAAGAATGGTCTCTTATGAGATGGAGCCCGTTGATCTCTGCTCGCCAATCACACACTCAATACACCAACGCCGAGACACACACATACACACATCAAACATCAGCACACACAAAGAGCACCCTCAGGTGGCGTGTTCCAGACAGCCTGGGCAGTCAGCAGCAGTGCACTAACTTTTACTGTATACGGGCAGCGGAGGAATTGTATTCAACACTCAGCAACTTCTAATGGGAGCACATTTAGCAGTTTCCTCCCGGTTGTTTGGCCGTCTGCCTGCTGAAAGCTGCCACCTGGGGCTTCCCACTTCCAGCCTCTGGACATAAGGTAGAATGGAGCGCATCTGAAAGTCTATCTCCAGGCATTTATTTTTTTCTGGAGAAAGATCTACTTTTAACTGTGGAGAAGAAAAGAAAGAAAACTAATCTTGTCTAGGGCGCCTGCTACTTCTTCAAACTCACCTGTATGAGCTCCTGCTGCTCCAGGTCCCATTTCTTGATGCCGTTGTCCCGGGATCCACTGAACAGAATGTCTCCTTGGACGGCCAGGCACTCAATGCCGTCGTAGTGGGGCGGCTCAAAGTTGTGGGCTGGGCCTACGTTACCCAGAGTGCTCTCTGCCACGTCGAACACCTGGAACATACACACACACACAGGGAGAGGAAAAGCATTGAAGACAGACAACAGTCGACTAGTGGAACACGATAGAGAGAAGTCAAGTCAAAGAAACTATTCTCTGTACTATAAGTTTTGAGGTCTGTTTGAGGTGTGTGTATTGGAAAGGAGGCCTGCAGACCTTGACATAGTGGTCCTTGGAGCCAGTGATGACTTGGTCCTTGCCCAGTAGAGACTGCCCCACTGTCAAACACATAACTGAGCCTATGTGGCCGGTCAGCTTCCCCATGGCCTGCATCCTGGAGAAAATGTAGAAAAAAATATGATGCACAAAATCATTTTTGCAAGGAAATTGAAATTCATGATGCCTTTTTTATCCAGGGAACATTAAAATGTTCTCCTTCCGGCTCCTGAAAGGATCCAGTTAAGGCAGGGGGACCCTCTCCAGGGGGGCCCTTGGAGAGCAATATTGAAACTGTGATGAATGAATAATTCCTGATGGCACATATGAGCATCTTAATGGATCAGTGCCCATCTGCACACTAACTCATCAAAATTTTCCCTCTCGAGTCACTTGCGAGGAGAACGGGAGCGGCTGACAATCTCCATGGCTCCGTACAGTCTATTTGATATCCAGCTGGAAAAAGCACACAACTGTGCGCGTGTTATAGCCGCAGTCTCTCGTGTCTTTTAACGGCTCTCTGCCGGAGCCCTCTGGTGACACCAGGGTAAAGAACTAGTTGCAAACTAATGAATTAAATACAGGACTGAACTGCTGAGGGGCCTTGACACACATCACCAAAAATTTCATCAGATTCTACCCGCGAGTTGAGGGCAATTCCTTTGTTTTGCTGCCATCATTAACCACGCAACACTTGACACAATAATTCCAAAAAACACTTCTTCCAAACACTTTTGAGAAAAATGGGAACAATGCCCCATCTTTCTTTTTGGTACTTGTTTGGTTTACTACCATTTCATAGCATTTCCTCACATTCGCATCTGAAGTGGTCATTCGGGGTCAGTAGGGGGCTTGTAGCCGCTGGGTCTAAAACAGATGGAATACCCGGTCTGCTTCTAGTCCTGTAAGTCCTACCACTGTCCCAACGTCACAGCAGAGATGATAAATTGGTAGTTTCAGGAGACAAAAAGAAGCACCTGCTGAGGTCCCAGATGCGGACGGTGTTGCCGGTGGCGGCGTAGAGCACGGAGCCCGAGGGGTTGAGGGCGATCTGGTTGATCTGGCACTCGCCCTGCGCGAAGGTGATAGTGCG
>OMKR01102327.1:0-14930 GCA_900302355.1 Cyttopsis rosea
TATAACCAAAAGTTATTTCCAGTCAATGTAGGATCTTCTAAATAGGGTATAGGGATTTTTCAACACAGGCCTTATTAAAAGGTTGGTTGGTTCCCATTATTAATTTCTGGTCGTGCTACGACCAGAAAAGGTTTACTATTGAGAAACTTACCAGTAACGCTTTACTATAGTACGAATACACTATACTGGTATATTCTGCATTTTACTGCAATTACATAATTGATGTTTTTCAATACATGGTTGTATTGTGTATCATATTGATAGTGTTAATGGTATGTGTAAGTACATGCTGAAAATATTGGCAGAATCGTGTTTAATCGACGCAAATAATGAAAGTGTATTAGATCGAGGTCTGAAGACAGAGTGGAAATCATCGTGGGTCAGGGGGCCAACGTCTTTAGACACGTCAATGTACGTAAGTCCACCGGCCCTGACAACATCAGTGCCACTATTCTGAAGACATACAGTGAGGAGCTAGCCCCGGTGTGGCAGCCTATTTTCCAACATTCACTAGACACACACACTGTCCCGACAGCCTGAAAAACTCCACACATCATCCCACTTCCTAAGAAACCATGCCCCAAGGAGTGCAATGACTTTCGACCTGTGGCCCTAACCTCTGAATTAATGAAGTCATTGGAGAGAATCATCTCTCATATCCTCTCTCAGTCTATACAGGATAAACTTGACCCATACCAGTTTGCATAAGTGAGAGCGCAGCACTGAACACGCTGTTGCTACCCTCATGCACCTTGTTTCAAAACATCTGCATGCACTGAATATAAAACCATATGCCAGAATGCTGTTCATAGACTTCTCCTCTGCATTCAATACAATATAGCCGGACATACTGCTCTACAAAATGCATCAGTTGGAGATTAACCCATATTTCATACACTGGTACTGTTCCTTCCTCATTAACAGACAACAGGTCACAATTTGCTGCGGCGCTCCACAACGATTCACTGCTATTCACCTTTACCACAACGACTGTGTTACCAGTGTGCCTAACCACTACATAATCAAATTCTCTGATGATGCTGCACTGGTAGCACTGATGAAGGAGGTGGAGGAGCCAGATCTTTACCTGGACAGTGTCAACAAAGTGGTTCAGTGGTGTGATCATCACGCTCTCATACTCAATAACCTCAAAACAGAGATCATCTTCGGAGCCATACAAGACCCTATTTTGCTCCAGTTATAATTCACAACCAACCCATAAACAAACATCAATCAAATACCTGGGGTTGCATGTGGACAATGCACTGTCCTGGACCTACCATGTTGACTTCATCTGCAATAAGGTACAACAGAGGATTTACTTTTTAAGGAGACTCAGGTCTTTTGGAGCCAGTAAGGAAATCCTCACTCTATTCTTCTGCTCCACCATACAAAGCATACTGCAATACAGAGGCTCAGTCTGGTTCAGTAGCCTCTTAGTCCAACTGAAAGCCAGGATTCTACGGCCCCTCAGGATCTGCTCTGGTGGTGGGTCACTCTGTGGAAAACTCCTTCCTAAACAGCTGCACTAAGCGTACCCTCAGACTGGCTGACAAAATTGCCCTGAACCCTTCTCATGTCATATATGAGGAGTACCAACTTCTGCCCTGAGAGGCGCTTTAGGGTGCCAGGCTGCAAAAAGAAAGTACAAGCACTCTTTTGTTCCACACTCTATAACACTGCTCAACCAACAGACGAGCGCAAGGAGGTGATCAATCAACCCCCCCACGGCACATACACCCCCCACACTTGGACTGTGCCCCTCTCCAACGCATGGACTGTGGTCATACACCCCCTCCCACCCACACACAAACATACACTCTCACATGGACTATGCAACCACCACAACACAAGGACTGTGATCATACCCCCCCCCACACACACACATATACACTGTGCATGTGACTATGTACATGGTACTCGCATAAGGCGGTGCTCTCTTTGCTTTCTGCTCGCAATAATATGACATTTTGGATGTAGGAGGTGTGTATGTGTATATGTATGCGTGTGCATGACAAGGGACAGGTGAAGACGCACAGGTGAAGGACTCAGATTTTGCTTATATATCATATCATGTCATTTTGATGACTGCTGGGGGTGATCATACAGATGTTCTTTTATGTTGTTGATGATTGATGACTGTTGTGATGCAAGACAAATTTTCATGTGAATAGACAATAAAGTTTTATCTTATCTTATGTTCATACATGGGAAATATATTTCCCTTGCATAAGGGTTGGCCAATATGAATACAGAGACGAGGAAATTTTAAATGCTTTATGCCCTGAGGTTCAAAATTAATTAGAGCACTCATGAGGTACTTATGGTCAGACTGAGTGGGAATCTGTGTATTATTAGTTTTTGCCCTATATCCATCTGCTGCAGTGTTGGATTTGGACCTCTTTCATAGAAAATTCAATGAGGACAGACTTTATTGAATGAGAAGTATCACCAGACAGTAGCCGCTTTTCCACCAAGGATCAGGAACTAAATGATGAACCCTTTAGGCTCTGAACCTTCTGAAACAGGAACCTTAAGCAGTCTCTAAAATTGTTCTTGGTTGCTTTCACAGAGGAACCGTGGAGTTTATGCAAATCAAGACAAGGCGCCAAAAGTACAATGGTTATGATACATTGTTTTAACAGGCAACAAAACAGCAAACAAGAAGCTGAAGCAGCTATGGAGCATGGTATTTGAATTATTATAGGAAAAGACACAATTCTTGCGTAGCTTGCATTGGTCATATGCAAGCTCCAAACTCCCAACTACTACAAACTCAGCCCCAATAGTTCCCGTTCCCCCTAAAAGAACCACCTCACTTGCAGGGGTATTTTTTGGGCCAGGAACTATCCAAGAGGAAACAATTTCAGAACCAAGTTCCTCCTGTAGAAAAGTATGTAAACGCTTTCAGGTTCACTCTTATGTTGAGCTTTGTAACGATTCATTTGTAATGATTCTTTCATGTAGCACTGGATTGAAGGAGGTGGTTCTGTATGATGACACTGCCTGAGCTACTGCCTGAGCTACTGAAATTACGGCACATGGCCTCTTCCTGTGATAGTTATAGCAATAAAGTAGAGGAAAGGAGAAGAATGTAATCAGGAGGGTGTTCAGGGGAGTGTTCGAGGCAGATTCTGGCAGTGTGCATGTGCATGTGTGTGTGATGAGTCCACCTGTGTGTGTTATGTGTCCACCTGTGAGTGCACGGGATTAGCCCCAATTTATGTCTCCAAGCAGCGGAAAAAGGCCTTGCAGCCACCCACGAGTCCCGCAGCCGTACAGACACCTCACGACCACAAGAACACTCCGAGCACAATGCACTGCAGCCACAGAAGAGCCCTCAACCCACAGAGAAGTGGAGAACCGCAGAGCCCGCTCGGCCCTGATATCAACCGCCCTCGGCGGGAATGGTGTGTACTTGTGAACCTAGCCCTACACAGGCATGCAAACATTGTGGACAAATTGTTAGGTAGCAATCGTATTGGTTCTCAGAAAGTGAATGGTTGAGTGTGATTGCTGAAAATGATAAGAAATTTCCTGACTTTTCACCAATTGTTCACCACCTTTTTAGGCAATGCTCTTTATCCTGTTTATGTGTTTTCATTCCGCAACTCGCAAATCTGTTGTTATGCCGCTCTCTTGCCAAGGTTGAATGCACAAAAATTAACTGCAAAGAAAACTAGAATTTCTAGGCCCACCTGAATCTGTCTCACTCAGCCGATGAAGTCAGCACATCTGCCAGAGCCAAGAACTGCAACTCCCAGGGGGCAAAGGCGGCAGGCTGCCGATGACATCATCACCATCGCACCTGAGGCCCAACCATATTAATCAAAGTGCCTCCTGCTGTTCCTCATTTCTGAAAAATACGAAGCTGCACAAACAAAAAAAAAACTGCACATACACACACACAGTCATGCACTCGTACAAGGTGTGCCTGGAACAGTAGCGCTCGTCCGTCAATGTCAAGCCAACCTGCGCCTGCATCCCCATGTTGACTTAGCAAGAAATGGAGAGAGAAGATGTGTCCTGTTACAGTACTGTGCTGGTTCATTTCCTTTTTAGCAACAGGACACAAAGTGAGCTCATTCTAAAATGGATTATCGTTACCGACAACCGTAACTAAATATACATTAAATGTTTTAAAGGAATTATTTTCACATTTGTTGACCAGATATACACACGTGCACATTTGATATTCCATATTGACACATACAGATGGGCATGGATTTTGGTTAATGACAAAAATAAAATTGCATTTTAAATAGCAAGAAGCAAGCCTATCTCAGCTGACAATTGGTTTAAAGGCTAGATTGGCTATTTTTTATACCAGGCCTTATTAAAATGTTGGTCCCCATCATTTATAACAGTTCATAGCACAACCTCGCTGAACGCTGTACAATTGAGAAACTTACCACTATGCTGCAGCTTCTCACTGTGGTTAAATGCAGTGGGCAGGAGAAACAAGGACAAAGTATTAAAAGGATAGACCCACCATTTTAATAATGAAATATGGCAAACCTATCCTTTAAGGCCTTTATTCACACCTAGAAGCAATTTAGAGTCTCTAATCGGCCTGATCTACAATTCCAATCTTGAGGTGGCACGGCCGTGTGGACCATGCGGTACCACCAACAGCATATCTCTGTTAAAGGACCTCAGTGCTCTCACAGGTTCATACAGGGGTCCTGGCCATTAGGTGCTTTAAACGAGGAGGATTTTAGGGAGGGTTTTAAAATGATCCCGCCTTTGATTGTGTCGTGCCACACAAACTTTACCTGTGCCTTTCAAACTTTCAAACAAACTTTGAAAACTTTACCTGTGCCTGACAAATCAATGTATTGATTTTAGGTTCTGATGGGTCATACAGTGTTGTCATTAACGTCATAGGGTATTCACAATTGTCTCGCGCCAACTTTAAATAAACCTCAGGAACCATTTTCATGTATATTCATTCATCCTTTGGCCAACTCCCGAATGGCCGTAATTCCCCATGGGTTCGGATAGACCCCAGATTCAGATAGATCCCACTATACTTTCCACACGCCCCCATTATCTTGTTCCTTTTTAAATATGCAGCACTTCTGTAGGGTATTCATTCGTCTCTTTTATTCATTACTCAGCTTATCTGTTGACAGTATTCCCTGTAAACACGCAGCTCACTGCTCCCGTTTCCTGCCGAGCTGCGTGAAAACCACAGGACGACGGTTTACGATCCCACAGCAGCTCCTGCTGCTCGAGGGTGAATATGAATAGTATCTCCAGTTATTTAATGATTTAAGAGGTTGTCTGCACATTCAAAAACGATTGTCATAGCACCCCTGCATAATCTATAACTGAAATGTAATGGGTTCTATGCCACTGCTGTAAAACCCGGTGCCGACACCCGACATCTTGTCTGGTTCAAAATGAATACAAAGTTATCCATAAACATACAGTATGTGCAATCAGGAGAGCACACACACAGTTCAAGTCAAACAATGAATGCACCTATGATTTTTACACTGCAGGTACAAATGTCCCAGATATGTTCTTTAAGAATGTGAACAGAAAAAAATCCCATTCAATGTGATCTTTCATATGCGGTCCTAAATCCAATCGATATCCCATCTGTGGTGACGCGACCTCGGTTTGAGCAGTCAGGTCAGAATTGATGTGACAAAGTCAAATGTAGCCCTCAACATTCACATCACAGTCCCACCATTACTCGCTACCTTATCACATCCATTGGCACAGACCCAAGTCCACAGAAGGCAAAAGTTTAAATCTTGGCTATTTTTTGCCTGATGAACTGATCACATAGATGAACTGAAAATGGAGGTTAACGTGCTAATAGGTATGACTTTGTTGTTCCACACCTTTCAGGAGCCAAATATCGGATCTGAGCAATAAATTGGAATCGTGAACGTAGCCTGTGATTGTGTAGGCATGTAACTGCCTGTATCTGGATGCACATCTATGAGTATATTTTCTCATCTTTACAAGGCCCTGTAGTGCTAGTAAAGTCAGTTTGTCAGACTTGGTGGATTAAAATAGTTGTTCACCGCTACCAAATCAAATCAGTTTGGAGTCAAGAAACGTCAGAAACCTCTCTTATGCCTCAAATGAAAAACACAAGGCTGGCGGTGTTTTTCTGCCATGGCTGGAGCAGGTGGATGAGCATGTTGTCCTCTACTAAATTCTTAGAAGGCATCTCTTGATAAAACAGATATGGTCTTGCATTTATTTTCTATTAGCTACATATACAGTATAACTAGAGCATCTTTTCCACCACAGTAACCATTTCAGGAACTAGGTATGTAGTTCCTTGTACTTTTCCGCAGGAGGAACTATATTCCAAAATTGGTTCCACTTGGATAGCTCCTGGTCCTGAAAAAGTCCTCATGGGCCCCTTTTCCACCAAGCCATTTTGAGGACCGGTTCGGAGCCAGAACTTGGTTTGCATTGGTCGAAAAGTGGTAAAGGTGTTAATTTTTGGGGGAAAGAAAACCATGTAGTATTGAAAAAATGATTGCTTATGCCAAGTTCAGACTACATGATTTTAGCCAGATTTTCCACTTGTCAACAGGTTTTTGGAGCCAAGCAAAGCCCCAGATCGGAGGCTCCTGTGAGCGACGATCGTGTGGTCTAAACTGCTCACAACGCGATTCGACACTCACCAGATATCTGGCAGGTTTTAAAACTTGTTCGTGTCGGGAGTGATGCATCGAGCTACATCCAATGAGAGCAGACACGGGATGAGCGGGAGGGGAGGAGTCAAGAAGGAGTGACGGAGAGACGGAAGTGCAGCCATAAAACACATAAAATACCTATTTTACTTTTCTTCTCTAGGTTTTTAATATATTTCTTATTTAAATTTCACTTTTTACTTTCATTAGTTTTTTCTTTACAGTGAGCAAGAATTTAATAAAAAACAATATAATATTTATAAATATATAATATATCACTGTCGTTAGCAGGCAATCTATGAGGTGGATCGGAGGGAACGCGTATATAAACTCATGGGGCCAGGGGGCGTGGGCGAAAGCATCCACTCCCAGTGGCGGTTTGTCCCAGCGGTGA
The DNA here is from genome assembly GCA_900302355.1 of Cyttopsis rosea. Lineage (NCBI taxonomy): Eukaryota > Metazoa > Chordata > Actinopteri > Zeiformes > Parazenidae > Cyttopsis > Cyttopsis rosea. The sequence goes on from OMKR01102327.1 coordinate 7,060, forward strand.
AGGGAGAACCAGAACGTGTTCTCCCTGGTTGCAAACAGGTCCACCCGCGCTTCTCTGAAAACTGTGTCAGATCTGTCAAACTATGTCCAGAATCAGGCACCATGTGCTCTCTGATGGTCCTCCGCGGGACATCAGATCAGCCCCTACATTCTGTATTCCGGGAATGTAGAGTGCTCTCAGGCTGCGGAGGTTAGCGTGCCCCCAGGGCCACAGTCTGGCCGCTGAGTGATGCAGGTTCACCGACCTCACTCCGCCCTGTCGGTTGATATAAGCCGCCGCCAATTTGTCTATCCTGACTAGACTGTCGTGGTTCCTTAAAAAGGAGGCAAGCACCAGAAAGACTGTTGACTTACAACACATTTGATGTGTTCCGACGGACGATTCGGCCACTCCCCCTCCACTCACCCCCCCTTCAAAGGGATGGCACACTCCTCCCCATCCTGTCAGAGACGCATCTGTGAAGATAGTCACATGACTGGGCATCCTTCCCAGGGGCGTGCCGAGAGACAAAACCTGGGGGTCTCCCCAATGGTTCAGCTTGGCGCCGATCATGGCTGGGACTGTCAGCAAACCTGTTCTGTGGCACACAGAATCCACTTTGAGACAAATTAATCATCTCTGGGTGGGGCGCACGTGAAGCAAACCCAGCGGCACTATTGTATGTGCCACTGATCTCAGCCCTAACAGATGCATTATGGTCACTGCCATCACCACCCGTAGAGGGCGGCAGTGTTCCACCGCTGCCACGATAGTGTTCTGACGAGAACCTATCAGTGTGACTCTCATGGATAGATGGTCCAGATGAATGATGATGTTCTGTCTAGCCATAGTGGTAGTGAGCACCTAAGATGCCACTCGGGGTAGAATAGGGAGAGGGAGGATGCCTCCAAACAGGGGACATTCCCCATAAACTCTTTGTAGGCTCCCTCTGCCCTCACCGCCATAGACAGGCGATGTGCCTGTCTTGCCCAAGGGGGGCCCTGCCTGAAATCGAGGGGGCTCACCCATTGACTGATAAGTGAGAACAGCATTGATATTCCATGACACGGTTCTCATCTCGCTCAGACAGGAGAGTGGGGGGCGTGGCTATTAGCGGACATTCTGTCTGCAGGACCTGCGTAGAGTCTCATGCACTTCTCATCTGTGGGGGCGTGGTTATCAGCAGACTCTGTCTGCATAGAGTCTCTGCGGCTCTCATCTATATATACCGCCAGTGGGTAGCCCTGTTTGGGTCTAGCGGGGCAGCCAAACATGGAGAAGTGGCCCAAGTACCTCCACTAATCACGTTGTCGGCTGTAATGTCACAGGTGCTTTTTCTGGTAAGGAGGCAAGCAGCAAGCTGGCCAGCAGAATCAGTGACTGCTGGGCAACAACTACTGGACACCTGGTGGCTTACCTGTAGCTAACTCAGGGATCTCCAATCCTCTTGGCAGGAAGAGCTGAGGCAAGACAGTGGCCAATCTGGGCCATCGTCTGAAGCCGGCAGAAAACCCCGCCTGTTTTTCACATCTTTATTTTATTTGTGTATTGGACCAAATGGAACCAAAGGGTGAGAGGTTCTCCCAGCACCCGCTGGTATGGAGCAAGGATGCCAGTCTGGCTGCTCGCTGGCAATTGTCGGTGCTGGCGGTCGTCTGCTTGGCGAGGGGGCTGTTGGGGCCGTATGTGCCCTCCTGGATCGGTGGCTGGTCTGGTTGGCCCTGGCACGTGGGGGGGTGACAATACTGAGCAACCCAGCTGAGCCCTTTCCTTCTCTAAGCAGCAGAGCTGCTCGGTCAGCTTGGTGAAGGAGAGTCTTAACAGTCTGTCACCAGTGAGCTGCCCGTTGACCAGCTGAGCCTTCTCTGGCTCTGGGAGAGCAGTCAGGTCCATAGACATGGACATTTTGTAAACCTCTGCCACAATTTCATCAGGCACCTAGACGGAGGGGGGTGCCCATCCTCGCGCTGGGGGCACACCAACCTCTGGCACCAGGGAGATGATTGACACTCTGGGTGAACCTGCCTCCTCGTACTGATCCACGGGGTATCCCATATGGGTTACGATGGATGAGCCGGTGGGGGTTTTACCTGGTGTAGGGAGCACAGAAGGATGGAGCAGATCCTGCTCCGGCTCCTCCTCCCCTGCTGTAAACAGGTCTCGCTCACTCTTCGGAAGGGCTGCATATGCTGCGCAGGCTGCCGGATATTCGGCTCCCTGTTTGGCATGGAGGGAGCTCAGGCACTCGAAGCAGCGGACCCTTTTGTCCGCCAGTGACAAGTACACTAGGCATCCCTCGCACCGCCGCCCATGGTAGCCTGGCCCTGAAAAGGGCCGTTGTGGTGGGACACTAGCAGCAAATTGTATCTGAAGAAAATCGGGTGCAGAACGGCGGGCGCACAGCCCTTTTTTTGTGGCAGCTGATAGCTGATTGGTACAGTCAAATTTTTTCAGCAAGGCGCACAACTGAAAAAAAAGAAAACCACACTCACACAGAGCACACTGGGATGGGGGGAGCAGGCTGGGCAGGGGTGACAGATTTAACACTCACTGCTTGTTTGTAGTACTTGTTTCACTTCACTTTATAAAAAAAGACGAAAGCCAGAACCCCAAATACAGTGAACAACGTGTGCAAAAATGACAAATCAAACCAAACAGTTGCCCAACAGTTGTCAACTGTTTGATGCCCCTCATTTGCATAATCTCCACAGTTCCGATGCACCTATCCTAAAGCAACCAAGAACCCTTTTAAGAACTGTTAAAGTTCCAAATTTTAGAAGCTTCCGGGCCTAAGTGGTCTTCATTTAGTTCCTGTACCTTAGTGGAAAAGCGGCTTCGTTTAGATATTAACACCCTCCCAGACTGGTGGCATATAGCCTGAAGTTGACAACACATTACAATAAGTACATTTAAGTAGGGTGGTGGCTGAATGTAAACCCAAATATAGTTTATCCCAATGCTTGTCAACGATGCATTCTGATTTGAAAGACTTTGAAAGGTCAAAGATCAAACTATATTCGACTTTGCATGAATTTCGATCGGTATGCCGCGCCAGGGGAAGCATTGCGGTAAAAAAACAAGCTGCTGAATGCTCTGGCAACATGGGGCCAGTAAAATGCACTGCTGAATGATCTTACTGATGTAGGGCATGAAATGCAATCCAAAAGTGGAAATGTCAAGCGTGAAATTTGTGAATATTTAAGACTTTAATATGGAAGTCTATTTCTAAGTAGAAACACAGATCCATTTCCAATGTTGAAATTGAGCATAAAATCGAAAATACAATTTTCTTTTAATATATATTTTCTGTTTAGGATTTTCTATTGAATTTGAAATATACGAACGGTATACAGATAATTCAGTGTGTCATTCTTGTTCATTCAATTGAGTCTTGAAACATTCAAGACTCAATTGAATGCCTGTATGCCAGGTTGCAGTTACAGAGTCCCAAACAAAATGAACTGACTCTTTTGAATCTGTGTATCATTCGATCAATTCATATCCGATTTAGAATCCAATATCAGAACCCAATAATGGGCTGTACATCTTCAAATCCACCAACAATGAGGTATGCATCATGGCTTTGACTAGCAATGGTGTCCTTTAAACAGGCACATTTTTTCTTTCCTGGAGTTGGTACATGGTGAAGGTGTCTGGGAAATAACTGCCCTTGAAAGAATGTTCAGGGCCTTGATTTCCACTTCTATCTACACACATTCTCCTTACCCACCTCCTTCATTTATGCATTCACCGTGCATGTTTGGTTTTTACTTCCAGTTTTCCCTCACGTCTGCACCTATTTGCATGTATTCTGTCTCTCCCTCTGGTTCTATGCTAAAATAGATGGCTCGTGCTTTAGCGGATATTCAAATCCGTTGTATTAAATGTCAAAGACAATACGTCACCATCTTGCTTTCTCTTTCAGTGTGGAGCATGTTTCATGCTTCTTTGTATTTTAGTGTTTCACCATTGTTTGCAGCGTGTAAAGTGTGTGTGCGTCTTTATTTGTCATATGCGCAATTATATTGTGCAGTGAAATTCTCATTGGCAAGCTCCATAAAAACTGTGCAGAATGTAAGGAAATATACAAATATAAAAACATAAATATAGATAAACACTAGCCTTCTAAAAAAGAAGCAGAGCAGTAGAAGTTGATGATATTAACAAAAGGCCACAGTCAATACCTTATTAATACGTTATTGAAGAGCTACTGATCATGTTTTTTGAGTAACATGAATATATGAGTGTTCTGTAATGCAACACACCAACCCAGGTCATAATGGTCTTCTCTGGTCTTCACAAGAGCTGCACATAGATCCAGCCTTGTGTGTGGATTTGAATGTCTCTCTTTTGCACTGTGCTGCTTTTTACAACCACAAAACAATGGTTTCTTAGTACAAGGAAGCCTAGAAGAGAGGTTGCTTTGCGGTGCATCTAAGCAATTGATGTCAACATCAGCCCCTGCCAAAACCATGTAATTGCTGACAGAATTCTGTGCAGCAAACTCTGTGATCATCCTTTAAAAGGTGATGCGTGTGTGTTTGTGCCTTTGGAAGAGACCCGCGGGCTGTCATTGTGTACATGTACAGTATCAAGGGTGTCTGTGACAAGCTGCGATTGTCAGGACGGGTGCATATGCGATGGCCTGGGGATAAGTGAATACACTGTAAAAAGCCAAATCTTTGAACTTACTCCTAAAACTACAGTCAATTTCAGACAGATTCACTTAATTGTATTTTACTGGCATGCACATATTTGCCCATATTTGTTCATGGCACATGGACTCAAAGATAATTCTTGCCCATGTACTTCAGATTAATAAAGCTCCACCAACCTCCCCATAAAGAAAAAGAAAAACCTTTTAAAGAGAAACCACATAGGAATAACTAGTGCACAGTGCACACTGGAAATGGAGTTGCTCTCACTCAATTTGTGCCAAAAGATAAATCACTGAGTTACAATAATGCTAATGGGTTTGGAGTTTGGAGTGGAAATTGATAGTTTGAGTGGCAAAGGAGGGGGGCAAAACCCGGAGTTTGTTGAAATTGTCATTTCCTTAATGAATTTCGCTTGATGCAGCTTTGAGTCTTTGAGCCTACAGTGAATAGAAGTAAAAGCTGGCAAAGGCATCTTCTTAATACTTGAAAATGCTTAAACTTGCAACAAAAAAAAAGATAATAAATAAAATAAAAATACAGAAACAGAAATAGAAATATTAACAATTTGCAATAAATAATAAACCTGAAAATAAACAATAGACAGTATAAAAATGTCAATATATAATAACCCAATGATAAACAATAAACAATTAATAGAACCTAAAACCTCTGGCTGCCACTACACCTGCGTGGTAGCCCCCCACTGGGGTGAGGTGGGGTGGGCGAGACTGGTTGAACCCTTGTCCGCTCCCACTACAAAGCTCATACATCACACACATTTTGCAGGGGCAGGGTCCACGGCATGCTAAATACAACAGCTGGATCTGATTGGTTATCCAGTGGCGAAAGCGATGGTGATGGAATTTTTATATCATTAGCATTTTCAATATAAATTTGATCCATGGGAATTTCCATGGTGAGGAGGGAAAAGGTTTGTTTATAAATATAAGAATTTTGAAATATATTTTGACTTATATTGTAAAATATAATGCAATGCATATTAAAAAAAACTATACTAAAGCAAGCCACAGATTTTGCAATACAATAAAAGGCCAATATGTTATGCTTTAATTTCAAGAAAGTGTGATTATACATAATTATTTTTCAGTATTCAGATGTATTTCAATATTAGTAAATTATATTTTATGGAAAATATATGGTTAAATTTGTACAATATATGAAAACCAGCAATAATTGGTATTTTCTGCAATAGATTACAAATTACTACTGCAATTATGAATGAATGAATCGTTGAATAGTATTATTGAAGATGATGTAAACATGCCTACTTCATGTCTCGATATTGGTGAAATTACTAGCTGAAGATATTGTGAGAGCAGATTTTAATTGACACAAGTAATGGAAAAGAACATAACAAATTCAATATATTTAATCTCAATAAATGAGAAATATATAGGTCGATAGAGTTTTAACATTGAATGTTGATTCTAGACTTTCAGTCGTTGAAATTTGACTTGCCGTAGTTGACATTACACCATTGGCAAGCAGTAACACTCAAAGTTCTGTGAACAAAAATTAAATCAAAACCTTTAATTATGTTGAATTAGATATTGGTTATAATCATCACCAAACATAATCACGTGTAGCGGGAACAGTCCCTCCGACATACTATTTCTAAGTTTTGGAATAAAAGATGTTTTAAATGAAACGACACCATCCGAGAGGGAGATTGTTTAACCGCTCCCCCAACAGGACCTCCGCGGAGAAAGGAGCCACCAGACCTGGCCGGAGAAGGTCAGGACAATACCACAAGAGATAATGATTGCTTGTGAAACAAACCCATGGGTTCAAATGAAACCAACCCGGAGGTGGGTCCCATTCAAGTATGGCTGACCTTGGAGCCCTCTCCCCCATGGAGACCCAGCGAGCAGGAGAGACGCTGATCAGAGATCAAAGGCCACCTTTCTCGGGCCATTTCTTTCCCCACGGCCCCCCCCCCTTCCTGTGAATTTCCACAACAAGGGACTGAAGGGGCCATGTGAATCTCAACACAGACCCTTCTATGGAAGACTGAGTTACTACCTCAAAGTTCTGAAATAATATGAAATAAATTGTAAAATCGAAGGAAGATTATACAATATACAGTGGTGTGAAAAAGTGTTTGCCCCCTTCCTGATTTCTTATTTTTTTGCATGTTTGTCACACTTAAATGTTTCAGATCATCAAACAAATTTAAATATTTGTCAAAGACAAATACAACGATTACATACAACAATTAGATGGAGCCCGCATCAGGATCCAGCTCTCTGGACCACCAAGCACTGACTCAGCAACAAGCCTCAGACGTTAAGCCGATCGCGGTGTAGTTTGGAATTACTTGCCGGTTGTTTCCTTCGAAAACTGCTCGTCATTATCCGATTCCGAGTCGGCCGAGGGAACAAAGCAACAGTTTGGGACCCGCCGAAAACATAGGCAGAGCAACGTTACGATTGGTGATCAGAGCTTAATGTCGATAACGTTTTATTTCTTGTTTTAATTCCCAGACCAGCCTAGAATTCCCCTCTAACATGTTCATTACTTCCCCTTTAAACACACAGTCCTACCATCCTCTCCAATATTGATATTTAGTTATCCTTTCCTTTACCTATTACCCTCTTCCTCTCTACGGTTTACAATTTCATTATTTTATTTCTACCTCCTCATTACCTATTAACCTTTTATTATAAATAAATTCCCATTTATTGAGTAAGCAGTTGTCTGTGATAATTTCTCGGAAGCCAGGTTTGGAAATTCCTGAATGGTAGAATCCACTCCCTGAGTGAATAAAGTATTACAACCCATCACCCCAATTTTTCCAAGTTTTGTATAAATTTGGTGGCGCCCAACTAATCCTAATATTACATATTTTAGGTATTATATTGCTACAGACGTTTTATATGTTTGAAGGACCATGACGTAATTAAATTCACAACCGGAAAACCAAGTCGCCCCACCTATCTCTGAGTCCTACACCCTGTCATAGATAGGTGGCTTTGGGAATGCCCAATGTTTTTGTTTTTTTTCCCTTCATTTTAATTATTCAACCAGCAGTAGGTTGAAAACTCCTGGAAGATTAAGACAGGGAAGGTGAGAGGAGAGTTTGGAGTGGAGATATACTCATACGGAACAGAATTAGGTCGATAAGTGTCCTATCTGCCAGACCTTGTTCCAGCACTTCACTGCCCCGTTATCTTATCTCACTACTCTGAAGGGCTTATAGATGCACAATGAGAA
>OMKR01102329.1:0-19009 GCA_900302355.1 Cyttopsis rosea
GTCGCCGTTGCCGTGGGTGATGACGTAGCGCACGTGGTGCTCCAGCGGCTGCAGCGCCGGCAGCAACTCCAGCAGAGGCTCCTTGTTCAGCAGAGCGGACAGCGAGAGGTTCATGGGGATGGAGGCCTGGGTGTCCACGCTGGCCATGCTCACCACCGGCTCCTAGGGGAAGAAAGGTGAGAGGGAGGGAGGGAGAGAGAGGGTGAGCGAGGCTACAAATATACTAGACCAGGACGCAATGCTAACTTTGGTTGCCAACTTGGCAACCACTTTGACCGAAACCTCGGCCAAAGTGCTTCTTTGACCAGAAGTCGATTTATTCAATACGTTTACATAGAGTCCCTTCTTTGTTTAAATTACATAATGAACAAAATCAGCCATTTCAACGCGATTTCTATAAAACAAAAGGGTTGAACTGAAAGTGTGATTTAAATGGATTAACCCCAAAACCCTGAAACCGTGACCGAGTCCAAAACATGAGTCGGCGCTGCGCGGTACCTGGTTGAGATCGTTGTCTCCAGCGTTTCTTCTGTGCCGTCTACTCTTTCCTCCTCCATTGATCTTGCACTCGTAGCAGGCCTCAGGAGACAAGCTGTCGTCGTCGTCACCGTCTCCACCCAAGTCGCCTGTGAAACCAGCTCCTGTTATGCAATGACTGGGGAGGGAGAAGGTTGAAGAAAGATCAGTTCCAGAGGAATCACAACAGTGGCCATTTTCTGTGACGATTCTCATTGTTCGGCCGCACGTTGTTTAGTGTTTTACTTTTGAAGTGGTCATTTGTAATCTGTATTATTTCGTTAGAAAATTCCATATTTTATACTAATTCTAGCTGGTACTTTATAAGAAACAGCCATTTAATATATGCTCCTCCGTTTCCATTGTTAGTGGCTGGGTCCGCCGCATGCAAGAAGTGAAATGCAGCCGCGTGGAATTTGATAGAGCAGCGTAGAATTCTGCCTGGAATTCTGGGAGTGTAATCCACCTACAGTAACACAGACAATTCTATGGAACGCCGCTTTAAAGCAAGACTATTCCAAAAACTTTACAATTACAGCAGCATCCTTTTGCCCTGAAGTGCCACATTTATTCAGTCTTCTCATTAATACATTTCTTCTTCCAGCTGAAACTCACCCCTGCCCGGCCCGGTAGTACCCTCCAGGGCAGCCACACAGGTAGCCTCCGTCTGTGTTGGAGCAGCCGTAGCTGCAGGGGTTGCTGCCCAGCGAGCACTCGTTGACGTCCTGGCAGCCGCCCTGCTCGAAGTCGAAGCCGGACGGACACACGCACTTGAAGCTGCCCAGCGTGTTGTAGCAGGAGGCCGAGCCGCACACCGAGCCGCCCTGGCACTCGTTCTCATCTGGAGGAAGGAGGGAAGAGAGGAGAGGGAGAGCAAAAGGAGCCGTTATCAATTAATATTTACATTATAAGATATACCTTTAGTAGAAGGGAAATAGTGATAGACCAACTCACCGACGCACTGGTTCCACTGGTAGTGTTGGACGTAGCCCTGGGGGCAGCCGCAGCGGAAGCCTCCCAGCATGTTCTGGCAGCCGTGCTGGCAGCGGTTGTTGCTGTTGCATTCGTCCACATCTGAGGGAAACGCAAACAGGGAATCATCAGGGAGTTCAATTTAATACTGTTACAACGTTTTTTAAGACAAAAAATGAAATAGAATTAAGATGGCTCGTTGGACAAATCATCTCAAATCATCTCAAGTATCTTCGATACATTTTATCATTAGAAACATTGTTCCTAACGCAGAACTTGACTAATTTTGACAAAAAATAAATATATGGATTAATAATATCAGACTTTAGCATGAAATGAAGACCTCAAAAATTCCAATGTAAGACCATGTAATGACTTTTACGGACCAATATTTGTAAAACTGAATTTAAGACATTTTAAGACTTTTCAGGACCTGCAGACACCCCTGCGGTGGGCAAGGGGGTGAGGGGTCTTTGTCTACAGGTTTTAGAAAAGAAAGTACATCGACAAACAGCCTGGTCATAAATATGTGAACAACTTCCCCGCTGTGGGTCAAACAGGCAGGAGGTGCAGTTTGCATTGTGTGCTTCAGGTTTTACCTTCGCACTCCAGGCCGGTGGTGTCCAGGGAGAAGCCTTTGGAACATTCACAGTTGAAGCTTCCCGGCGTGTTGATGCAGGCGGCCCGCGAGCCGCACATGCTGCTCTGCGCCGTACACTCGTTGTTGTCTGGGAACGGGATTGGTGAAATTTCTAATCAAATCTTATGTCCTTTTACTTTACAAAAATGTGTATTTTTTTTGCCTCTGATCTAATTTAAACCTAACGGCAAATTATGATTTGTCCAGCGCCATGCTTGGCTTGGAGGCTTGTAGGAGCTATACTTTTCATTTGTGTTCAAGGTCACCTACTCAGCATGTGAACTCAGGGAGAACAAGTGGGTGGAACTACATTTACATATCTTTCAATTTGTATTTCAATGATAAATGCTGTTCTGACTGCACAGAAATCCTTATAAATGTCATAATAAAGATCCTTGTAGTCTTCAGATAATCAATCACCTTGAGTGAGAGACTCAATTGTTTTGTTCTGATTGTTTCTCTATAGAAATCTTGAATTCAGTTTATTTTCTCACATTTGGAATCTGTTTGGGTCATTTAGCACTATTTATTCTTCCTATTTTTCTTTTCTATTGCCCCCAGAGCACCAGCACAGATCCACAGAACCATATGGAAAACATCAATATTCAACGTCTTGCTCAGAGTAACTTAAATTGCCCTCCAGCCCCGTGCTGAGGACTTGCCAAAAACCTTTCCTTTGTGCTAATCATTTACTCTGAACAAGTTAGAGATCTAATTCACTAACATGACCTTGTTTTGTTCATTTGGTTTCCACCTCCGATCTCGCTCTCGCAGGTATTGCACTACAGTAGCTGAGTGGGAAGTCAAATTAATAAAATTGTGAAAATAAAATATAAATAAATAAAAATGAATAAATAAAATCAAATAATAAAACTGTGAAAAATTAAATGCAAATGCAATCTATTGTGATTTAAAAAATTAACGGCTTGTGTGCTAGCCATTAAAATAAGATTTATATTGTATATTAATAATGGCCTGAAAACTGGCCATTTGATTTGGCCATGGTTGGTATTGTTTGTGCCTGGGAGGGGTGTGATTGGACATTTTTGGTGTTTTCCGTGTAATGAGGAACATTCCTTGACTCCTGTCCTCCACTCACCGATGCAGGCGGTCTGGTGCTGGGTGAAGCCGGGGGGGCACTTGCAAGTGAAGCCCCCGATGGTGTTGACGCATAGGAACTGGCAGTTGTGCTGCTTGGTGGAGCACTCATCCAGATCTGGAGAGAGACCAGAAGGCAGAACTGAGAACCCAAGAACCATCTGAGGGCAATTTGAACATGCAATAGCCAGGTTTGAGTTAAATTTTTTAAATATTTTTTCATAAGAAATCAACTTTTTCATGACCCCCCCCCCTAAACCATCAGGGGCTCAATACTTTCAAATACAAATGCTATACGCAAAAATGATTTTGAACATTTGAGACACGGGTCAAGAGAGTTTTCACACCTTTGCAGGTCTTTCCGTCGGGCTGCAGGGTGTATCCTCTGGGGCAGGAGCACAGGTAGCTGCCCTCTGTGTTCTTACACAGGAAGTTACAAGGTTTAGGGGACTGCGCACACTCGTCCATATCTGTAAGAAAATACAGAAAGGGAAAGGGAACGAGAGACAATATGAGCGGGTAGTCTGGTGAGACGTTCACAGCTTTGTTTAAAAGTTGGAAGTGGGAAATGTGCTGTACCAATGCAGGAGGTCCCGGTGTAGTCAGTTTTGTAGCCCACGTTGCAGTGGCAGCGGAAGGAGCCGATGGTGTTGATGCACTGGCCGTTCTTACAGAGCTCCGGAACCACCTGGCACTCGTTGATGTCTGCGAGAGACATAACAGATCACAGCGAGTAATTCCAAGAAGGGTTGTTAAGCTCCCTTTACGATGAAGCGATAAAACCACAGAGGGTCTCCACTTAACGCTGTTCCTCTGACGTACCAATTCAATTAACAGCAATTATAGATGATTCATTTGTGCTGTGGACCCGTGGAAATAAAATGTCATCACAATAACCTGGCTGAGGTTAACATAAAATACCTTTTTCACAAAATTCTCGCAACCAGTTGGAGCCAGTACCACTATTTTTATGCGTTACAATTCACATTTAGGCCTACGAGCAACAGACTTACTAAACTTTCAAAACTGAGATTTCACATTGCAATATTAGGCAACTGTTTCATATGAATTTTGGTATTGCATCATAACACATGCATGGAGGGAACTCCAAATGGATTATTCGAATACATTTCAAACATATATAATCACATTTTCTATAAAAAATAATAGATATGTGACCCCGTGTGTGTATCAAGCGACCTCACGTGGGGCTGCGAGCCCAAGATTGAGAAGCTCTGGGACGGTGGACACTTGGACAAGTTATTTTGGATAAAAACACAATGTCTGTGTAATGATTATGCTGGCCAATGCTGTGACTTGTTTCAGCTGTTTTATGGACAACAATGGAGTTCCAGGACACAAAACATATCTACTGTCTACGCTATATCTGGCACTGGAGATGGACCGTGCTTGTTATGAGGAGATCTTCATTACATTTTCTTATTGTCAAAGCCCATGTTGACGACAAGAAAAACTATGAAATCACGATGGCCTTATTTCAGCTACTACTAGACAGTAAATAACAGCTGCTGTTCTCACCTCTGCCGTCGGTGGTGTACCCGGGCCCCAGCGGGCACATCTTCTTGTAGTGCACGGTGCCAGGCAGCGGGCACAGCTCGCACTGCGGTCCCCAGCCCCGCCCCATGTTGCAGCAGCACTCAGACTTGGTGACACTGTTCCTGTTGGTGGAGGTCTGCTGGCACATGGTCTGCAGGACCTCGGTGTAGCAGAAGCCCTGACGGTTGTCTGCAGAGAAGGAGAGACGGAGGTTAGAGGCATGGACAAGTGAAAGACGGAAAGTCTATATAAATATAAAACTACTGGTAGTTCATTCATCTTTATTCATCTTTATTCATCAATCCTCTCACCAATGCACTCGGTTCCGGTGGAGCTGGGTTCGAAGCCGTCGTTGCACTCGCAGCGGTAGCTTCCCACGGTGTTGACACAGCGTCCGTTCTTGCAGATGCCGGGTTTGGCTCGGCACTCATTCAGGTCTGACCGTCAAAACGAAAAGACCACAAGAGAGAAAAGAGGTCTGTGGTTAATTTGGTCTTTTTTTCTTTTGTAAACGCTGTGTCTTTTTTTTTTTTTATCTTGGTGCTGAATAAGAACAGGTTTAAAATGAAAATGTCTAGTGTCTCAACATTTAAGACGCTCACTCACCCATGCACCCCTCTCCATCAGGCCGGCGCTGCATGCCGGGCGGGCAGATGCACATGAAAGTACCGATCAGATTCTTGCAGGTCATTCCCTTGGAGTCACAGTCGTCCAGACCCTCCGAACACTCATCCTGGTCTGAGATGGGGGACAAAAGACACAGGGTTGTGAAAAAAAACAACAACAAATAAATAACAAAGAAACAAATATGTTACTTAAGACAACTGATTTATTATCACAATTTCATGGACAATAATTATATAAGTCTTATTGATAGTGCACAAGTCTTAGTGGAGGGTATGAGAGAGAAAAAATAAAAGGGTGTGGCAGAAACAGTGAGAGAGACTTTACTTATCTGTATATGTACTGTATATGTATATATCTATGTCTAAGTTTATATATATATGGGATAGAGAAATATGATACTGGTGTGTAGAGAGAGAGCAAGCGGAATAATTAATGCCAAGATAAAGATGTATACCAGTGTGTGGCATGTTCTCTCACCTCTGCACATGCGGTGGTCGTCTCGCAGCACGTAGCCAGATGGACACATGCACTCGTAGGAGCCGAAGGTGTTCACACAACGGAATGCACACAGCAGGGGATTCTGGGAACACTCATTGATGTCTGAAGAGAGAGAGAGAGGGCGAGAGGGCGAGACGGAGAGAGAGGGAAAGGGCGGTTTAGGTGCTTGGCAAAGTCACACACCCATTAATATATTTTTAATTCATGACTCTGTTTATCCGTGTGCGTGTGTGTGTGCGTGCGTGTCGGACCTTCACAGGTCATCATGGGTCCAGGTTCGAATCCCTCCTGACAGGAACACTCAAAACCTCCCACAACATTGGTACAGGTTCCGTTCCCACACGGGTTCCCAATGGAACACTCATCAGTGTCTGGGAGAGGATGGAGGGGGGGGGAGAAACAGAAACAGAGAGAAAGTCAGTGATTAATATGTTTTCATCAAACAGTATCTCATACTTTAAGCTAAATTTCAGTTTCTGATGATAGTGAATGAGACATAATAAAGGTCATAACATAACACCTCACTGTAGCTTATTGCTACATTGCCAAATTCACATTGTTCACATTGTTGTTTTTCTGGTTTATTTTTTTATTGTGAGTTTTTAGGTTCATTGTGTATTTAAAAAATTGTCTATCTTCTAGTTAATTTTGAGGTTTACTGTATATTGCCAACTTTTCAGCAATTTCTTAAGTTTATTTGCATATTGCCATTTTCATTTTCTTTTTTCTATTTGTATTCTTATTACTTTATTTATCTATCTATCTATCTATCTATCTATCTATCTATCTATCTATCTATCTATCTATCTGTCTATCTATCTATCTATCTATCTACTGTATCTATCTATCTCCAGTGCAAGGTATCTCAAAGGGTCTCAAAAGCAATAAAATGGGAGTCCTCCAATCTTGTGAGGAACTATGATACCTTTCTAAAACATGCTTTTTGATCATCATACTTGAATAAAAGGAGGGAATATCAAAAAAAATGCCTGACCGCCAGTGGGCTGATGACTGTTGGAAAGACAGTTTCTTTGCATGGGATGGTGTGTTTTCAATATAGACTTCATCAAAAAAAAGGTTTCCTCACCGATGCACTTGACCCCTGTGTAGTCCAGGTTGTATCCGAAGGGACACTCGCAGCGGAACGAGCCGTCCGTGTTGATGCAGATGCCGTTCTGGCAGATTCCAGGGTTGTCCAGACACTCATTCATATCTGGACAGGAAAAAAAGTGAAAGAAAATAATATTTTAGCACAATCTACCAATCTACCAAGACACCGTTACATTCTTTGGACGTTCAGGTCAAGTCAAGATTAGTTAGTGAGAGGAATTTGTAGTATGATGACAACAATGGAAATGAAAATGGACAATCCAAAATGTGCCAGTATCAATAAAAGGGAGTGAAAGATGATAAAATGAAAATAAGTAAGACAAACCAAATAAAGGTATGCGTGGAACTAAAGTTTGTGTTTAAACTCACCTTCCCTTGTTTCTCCCAGCCCGGGCAGGGCTCCGTGGCCATAGGGACACAAGCTGTGGAAAGCAGCTGCAGAGCAGGAAACAGTTTGTTTTTTTAATGCAGTGCAGTTTATTGTAATTTATGCACGTTTCAATTATTACTCGGATTGACTTCGATTTGGGATTTTGCATATACAGCATGTTTATGTGCGTATACTTGTGTGCATGCGTGTGTGTGTTGGGGTTTGGGGTTTGTGTGCATACATTAGTTTGTGATGCTTGTGTGTTTGTGAGTGTGTATGTGTGTTTGTCAGTGTGTCTGTGTGTATGTGTGTATGTGTGTGTGTGTGTGTGTGTGCACCCCCCCCCTCACCCTCGGTCTCCCTAGGACACAGCTCGCATGGCAGACCCCAGCCCTCCCCCGGCATCTTGCTGCAGCAGCACTTGGCCTTGGTGGTGTTGAAGGCCTTGGGCACGGAGCATTTCCCCGCCTCAAACTTGGTGAAACAGAAGCTCTCCCTGGTGTCTGTGGTGAGACGGGGAAAGGATCAGATGGAAAATTGTGCCTCTGGCCAAAACAACAAACTAAATTCCAGCAACTCATTTCACCAAAACTCTCAGGAAATGGAAGCTTTGAGAATTCACTTCAGAATTGGTTTTAATTAGTCTTTAAGTGCCATCATACCCTCGCCCTCTCCTACATTAGTGACATGAGTCAGATACGCTCAGTGCGTGAAGAGGAAATAAATTGTTTCGCTCAATCAGTAAACAAGCTCAAGCCGGAGCTCGCAGCTTGTGCTTTCTAATAATTAAAATAAATGCGCTCCGACTCAATATGTCCACTTTATCTGTCCACTTGAGAGGGCAGAACAGAGTAGCGGCAGCTTGTGAGAAGTGCCGTTACGTAAGAAAAAAGTCATGGTACGCCAAAGAGTAAAATGCAGTGCCGGTACTGTGTACCTGTGAAGTTGGCCGGCCAACTTCGAGCACTGGATACCCTCCAAACAGATCCCTCAGGTCAGCAAATAGTATATTCCTAATACACATCTGATTAGTGGAGAATCGTTGTTCAGCCACTAAGGAGCTAAACCTCTCATCCAGAAAACCAGAGAGCCATTGAATCAATTAACACCTTTAAAAAAAGAGCATAAAAACACACTTATTCAAACTGGCTTGTGAGTAGTCCATTTGCTTCTTCTGTTCCCTTACACTGTCACGTATTGTTTTATTGATTAATTGTATTGTTTTTTCAGTCTATTTTAATTGTATTTGTATTTGCAAACTGTCTCTATGCACGGTTTCCTTCGACATCAAGCGGAAAAGAACAGTGTTAGGGGAACAGGTTAAAAGATGTTGTTGGGGGACTTATTTTGTGGGATTCTCGGATAATTAAAGAGGCGGGACATCTGGGCATGGCTCACTATGTTTTCATACATTGAAAAGTGAATCATGCAAATTATGACATGCACTTTGGTTTGGTTCTGGATATAATGTATAAAACTATAATATCCTAAAATTACAGATTGTAGAGTTTAGACAAAGGTTGGTTGAGGTTCTCGTTTCTTTACCGAAGCAGCGGCGTCCGTTCTCTGAGAGCACGAATCCCAGCTGACAGATGCACTGGAAGCTGCCGGGGGTGTTGGTGCATGTCCCAAACTGACAGATGTTGGGTTCTACCTCACACTCGTTGATATCTGGGAGAAGAGAGAGAGAGGGAGGGGGGGGAGACGTAAATGAAGAGGTTGTGTGTGAGTAGGTATCATGTATGTGTATTGATTTGTGTGTGAATATTGTGTGTGTGTGTGTGTGTACAGTATGTGTCAGCCCAGATGGCTGGGTTGCTGGTGTCCGTGCACCCTGGTGTTAGTATCAGTTTGAACAGGTGGGCTGGAATATCTGTGGAAAACACAGAGCCATCATCTCTGCAGTGGTCTCTGTGTGGGATTTATCGCTGTTATGATGGTGTACAGTATTTAAGGTGCATCAGCAGGTTGTCTAAGGGTCAATGATGCGATGCTCGTTTTTTGTGTCCACATCAATTACCATAATAAAATCCAAATCAACTGGGGAGTTTTGTGGATAAGTCCTAAGATGTCCTAGTGGTGCAACCAACTGAATAGAAGTGCAATAAAAAAATAATTCTCTCCAAGAATCTGATTCAGATTCTTGATATAAATCGCTTCACATCATTGTTTGTTCAGTAGCTCAAAAAATAGCAAAAGACGATTTTACGTAAATAGATAGATTTTATGTCCCAAAAGTATTAGTCTGTTGATGTCAAGGTAGTGCAACCATCATCAAAATGTGAAATCTTGTACTTCGTCGCTTTAAGATAAGAAAGAATTTCACTCCTTGAAACCTCCAAAAGACTGGAGGAGAGGAGACCCTACTGATACAATCTTTGACATTATGTTTGCTCATGATATGCGATTACACTAATGGAGTTATTTAGTGTGTGTGTGTGTGTGTGTGTGTGTGTGTGTGTGTGTGTGTGTGTGTGTGTGTGTGTGTGTGCGTGCACGTGTCTTACCTATGCACTGGTCGTTCTGCACCTCGTACCCTGGAGGACAGATGCACCTGAAGGTTCCGTCTAGATTCTGGCAGGTTCCAGGGGAGCAGGTCCCAGGCAGACTCACACACTCATTGATATCTGTGTGTGTGATTGAGAGAAAGTGAAAGGAGGAGAAAGAGAGAATGAGAGAGAAAGGGAAAGAGAGGGCCATAGAGAAACGTGAAACGTAAAGAAAGACAAAGAGAGAGAGAGTCTTTATTTATTATTAATTTTCAAAAGTACCTTATTCATATGGTGAACGTGATAACCTAGTGCATGTACAGATTCAGATATATTTACAGGTATCTATGTATCTATCCATCTATCCATCTATCCATCCATCCATCCATCCCTCCACCTATATATCTATCAGCAACAAATAAATAATATAGAAAACACACACCACAAATTACGGAAACACATCTTACACAAAACAGAAAAAAGACAGATAGAGAGAGAGAGAGAGATATTGGTAGAGGCACAAAGAGAGAGAGAGAGAGAGAGAGAGAGAGAGAGAGAGAGAGAGCGAGAGGAGACAAAAGACAATGAGCGTCTTTTGATCCGAGACCTTCCGATTGATATGCCTGGCTCTCCCCACACTGTTACCGTAGAACCGTGGCGTAAAAGCTTGGGACTCACCAACGCAGTTCTTTCCGTCGGGCGTGTTCTCGTAGCCATCCTGGCAGAAGCACTGGAAGGAGCCCAAGCCATTGATGCACTGTCCGTTCCTGCAAACCTGACCCTGCAGGGCGCTGCACTCGTCAATGTCTGCACCCAAAACACACCAGGACACAGCGTTTAAAAAACACAAATCCAACCACAACATTCAGCAACACACCAGTGGAGCAGCTATGGTAAACTAGAATGCGTGGCTACAGTGAAAAATTGTATATCTTAACTCTACGGGAATGACGATGGTTCGGATGACCTCAACATGAATGAATATAGATAAAACTTCCTAAATCTATACTGCACAAGTGTTTCTAAATCCATCTATAGTTCCTCTCTTCAAATTGAGTTTTTCCTTTTGGCGGGGGTCCTTGCCTGTCTGAGGGCTTGTTAGGTCCCCGCCCTGTCACTTTTGAAAATGTCCTGTTCAACCCAAGAACATTTCACTTTTAGACATAATCCTTTCCTCTAGATGCTGAAAAGTATGCTTGAGTCCTAATAGTCATCGTGGTTCAGCGGTACAGACCCATGCAGTCGTTGTTGTGCGTGAGCTCGAAACCCAGGAAGCAGAGGCAGTTGTAGGATCCCACAGTGTTCTTGCAGGTTCCATTTCCACACGGCTGCCGGTCACACTCATCAATGTCTGGGATGAGAAAAAGCATCATGAGGGGTCAGACACTTTATTACAGGTTTGTCTGGAAGATGTTAATGTTTTATTAGACTCTCACCCATGCACATGGTCTGGTCAGACGTGGCCTTGAAGCCGTTGTGGCAGAGGCAGCGGTAGCTTCCCTGAGTGTCGATGCACTCTCCATGGCTGCACACGTTGGGGATCTCCTGGCACTCATTACGGTCTGAGAGAGAGAGAGAGAGAGAGAGAGAGAGAGATTGTTAGTTATGATTTAGTTCAAACTGCCATAGCCGTTTATCATTTTGAGATGGTACATTCCACCCAGACCAGACTCACCCACACAGGCCCCGCTGGGCGACAGTTTGAACCCAGGCGAGCACTCGCAGCGGTAACTGCCTGGGATGTTGATGCAGTTGGCGTTGCGTTGGCACAGGTTGTCCCCGCTGTTGCACTCGTCAATATCTGAGGGAGGGAAAGAAAGAGAAGTTATCGATCAATCACAGGGTCCATAACTGTCGGCTGGGGAGCAAACACAGAGGCGCCACTTTGGCTCTGGTACAGGACGGTCAGTCGCTTAATGTTATATGCGATTTAAGGTCCTAGTGGGTGACTGGGGCTTCCATAAAGAGCCAATATACGATCTATACAAGGCAGTGCTCGTAAAATGTCTCACTGTGAGAGAGCGTGTGCGACTGTATAAAAGGTGTATATTTGTGTGGTGTTAAAATAGTATAATATATTATATACTCTAATATAATATATCAAATAATATATTTGAAGCATTGAGAGAAAGAGTGTCTGTGTGTGTGTAGTTGAGACGCTATACATACCGTATGAAATATATTGTAAAAAATAGGATATAATTTTTTTTTACATCTTGACATTGGTTTGCCCTGAGAACAAGGGAAAGAAAGAATGATGGAAAAAGAAAAAGCTCTATAAAGATATGGGTTTTACCTTCACAGATGAGCAGGATGTTGTTGTAGCTGAAGCCCATGGGACACTCGCAGCGGAAGCTTCCAATCTGGTTGATGCACACGCCGTTGGCGCAGATCCCCGGGATCTCCCGACACTCATCGATATCTGAACAAAACAGTGATGAATCAACATAAAGCACGGACAACTAACTGAGCCTGAAGATTGAACATGGCGCTAAGAGGGTGAACTTTGACCTTGAGATGATCTTACCAATGGGTTTTCCGGTGTGGATGTCAATGATGAAGCCAGGAGCCTGGTTTCCACAGAGCAACTGGTACTCAGCTGAAAAAGAGTGAGAATAAAATTAAATACTCAATGTAATGAGTATTCAAGACTCCAAGCAATGATTCTCAAAAAATTCTCAAAATGATCCTCACAATAGTTTAGGGCCCTTTAATATTAGATATCTGATGACACACTTTGACAATCATGCATCACTGACAAGATGTCAAGGTGACAAGATGACTTGTTTTAAACATGTCGTCATGGAGCTGTGTGAGTGAGGATGCTGGAGGTCAGTATTGGGACTCACGTGTGGCGGGCGTTGGGCAGGACTCGCAGGGCTTGTTCCAGCCCTTCCCCACGTTGTAGGCACAGCAGCACATCTTCTTGGTCATGTTGAAGGACAGCTCGTTCTCACACGTGTCGTTGAAATTTCGGTAGCACACGCTCTTCCTCATATCTGTGTCGCAGGAGGAAGAGTAGAAATAATTTAAAATCTGTAACTGCGGGTTTTATTCTGAGCAGCAACATAAAGCGCCCCTATGACATGGTTGTTATCCGGGACGGCAAGATCGAAACATCGAGACACTCAAAACACTTGATTCTAAAGTTTCCAAGCCGCTGGCTCTCGCACTGCCATCTACTGGCAGAAGCAGTCATTGCAGCCGTTAATTATAAGTGTTGTGAAGGCTCCCTATACCAAACCCAAGCGGCTCAATGTTCTGTCTCGAAATTTGCCAACTCCAGCTGTTCACTCACCCATGCAGTTGTTGCCCCCATTGACCTGCATGTACTCGGGCGGGCAGACGCAGGTGTAATTTCCCAGAGTGTTGTAGCAGGTTCCTGGACCGCAGATCCCAATGTGCGCTGTACACTCGTCAATATCTGCAACAGAACAAAAACAGAGAAAAATCTAATCTGATTTCTGTACTTAAATGGAGACCGAGGGATGGATTAATTAAAAAAAAAATTTAATAGGAGATCCCTGCAATGTAAATACTGTATATGAGGGTAAAAAAATTCTATAGTTTAACATGTACACATCTGGCTCATGACAATGGCTTAAAAACAAATAAATAAATAATAATAACTACATTAATGTAATAAATTTATTATAATTAAGAATGAATTAAATTCAACTAGTAATACAACTCATATCTCATATCTATTGAACACTATTTTTCCATCTTTCCGTTCCCACCTTCACAGATGCGTGTCTCCTCATTCAGGTAGTATCCTGCCGGACACTCGCACTGGAAGCTGCCGAACGTGTTGACACAGTTCCCTCCCTGACACAGCCCTGGGAGCTCCTGGCACTCATCGATATCTGGAAAACAAAATACATGCTCATACAATTCAGATTTATATAGTCAGAGAGGGGGCGGACTCATCTGTATGTGGTGCTGATAGCACTTAACAGCAATGCCAGTGGATCCGATGAATAAATTAAATATAGAAGATAGAAAATAGATGGAAAGTGACAGTACTTGGTACTATAAAGAGCTGGGAAAGGTATCGGATTTGAAGGTCAATGGTTTCAATTGTTTTCTATGTTTTTCTGCAATAAATCTAAGAATTGCATAATTCATTAGTGCCACAAAAGAACTGACAATGAAAATTGAAAAGGAATTCATTGATTATTAAGAGAAACATGAATGACAATGAAAAAATACATTGAATGGTCAAAGTCGAAAAAATATGGTTTTTGGTACTGGATGGTACCTATATTTTTGGCAATATCACAAAATTGCTGCCGTTTCAATAAAGTCCAAGAAGCCAGTTGATCCCTTACCTTCCAGGATGACCGTGATGGGGTTCGGCCTGAATCCTTCTCCTCCAGGACAGAGAGTCTTGTATTCCGCTGCAAAAAACAGACAGAAATCAAACTTTCACCTTCCCCTAAACCTCACCTGACACTTAAACGTAGGTTAAAATCAGTGGGTACTGAAGCACCGTACTGGAGTTGGCAGGTGGGCACATCTCGCAGGGGTTCCCCCAGGCGCGGCCCAACGAGCAGCAGCAGGACGCTCTGGCCACGCCCACGCCGATCTCCACGCTGCAGGAGATCCCTCCGTCACCACGGGCCAGCGTGTCCAGGAAACAGTTGCCCACACGGGTGTCTAAAAGGTACAAAATACACGTTTACATGGATGCAGGACAGATCTGAGGTGGACTGGCTGGAGTCCTGAACCACCCTGGACCGGACCTGATGCTGAGCCACGTCTCTACTTTAGTTACACATCAACAACAACACACTCCCATACTGACTAGTTAAACATATCATATTACACATTTTAAAGGTTGTTATATAATGCTAAGAATGCTGTATCCATTGCAGCCCGGTCCTCCTAGAAGGGGGATTCTGACCCCTTCTCAAAGTTTCTTCAATTTTCTTTCCCCAAGTGATATTTATGAGAGTTTTTCCTTCCCCGGGTGGGGATGCTGTTGATTTCTATGTGAAATGAGAAGCTTCCACCATGTCTTTCCTCTTTGAGTAGAAATGTTTTCCTTACACACAAATTGGCCTCACATCCTCTCTATACAGTGTATGTAGTCCAGAGTCCAAAGATAGAGCTTAGGAATAGAGGAATATCCCATTTTGACATATGAATCTAACAGATTTGTCACCGCCCCCCGTTCTTTGGCCAGATCGCCTTGGGCGGCCACAAAGGGAGTTAAATGTAAATAACCTTGATGTTGCTCAATGGTGGAATTTCCCTGAATCTCTGTCACTTATTTCAGTTCAGAGCCACTCACCTACACAGCCCACTCCGGTGGGGTTAAGCTCAAAGTCGGTGGGGCAGTTGCACAGGTAACTTCCTGGAGTGTTCACACACAGCCCGTTGATGCAGTTCACCGGGTCTGCACACTCATTGATATCTGCAATAAGAAATCATACATACACCCAAAATCAATAGGCAGATAATGAAAGAGAGGGTTATACTATTCTTGTTTTTTTTATCTTGATTTTGAAGGTGAAGATTCTAGAGAAAATGAGTGATGAAGGGAATAAACTGACAAACATCATCGAACCCTAACCCAATTTCTAGTATTTTATAGCTGCAAATATATACATTTTCATGAATGAAAAAAAAATATTTTCATAAAGGCTTTATTTAGATAAAAAATAGATTGGTTAGATAGGTCAATTAAATATTTTATGCTTTTTTTCCCATTTTGGGATACTTTTGGTCTGCATAAGTAGTTGCTCTGATGGCCACACAGTATAAAATAAAATCGATAAATTTGATTTTATAATGTGTAGCGCGTAGAGCAAAACAAGGGCCAGGTATAAAGCCAGGTTGATACACTGATTCATAATTGTATTATTGTAATAAGTTTATTTTGAGGAGAAATGTAAAGCCTAAATGAATGAATCACCATCATCATTGTGACATTTCTGGAGTTTCTGGAGATCCAAGAGCTATGTTTGGATTTATCCTGTACTTACCAGTACAGTTTCCACCGCTGCGGTCTAGTTCATAACCATCGTCACAGACACAGCGGAACATCCCTGGAAGGTTCTTGCACGTCCCGAACACACAGATGTTCTGGAAGTTACACTCATCAATGTCTATGGCAAAGGGGGAAAAAAAGTTATGAAGTATTTGTTCCTCCTGGAAGGGGAACCCCTCTTTGGGGTCCCACCTCAAGACCTTGAGCTTTCCTTATATACTGTATATAGTTACTTATTATAGTGAAGTGTATCACTACCTTGACAGGCCTTGCTGTCCTCTGTCGGGGTGAAGCCCATCTCGCACTCGCAGCGGTAGCCTCCCGGGGCGTTCAGGCACTGGCCGTTCTCACACAGGTTCACGTTGTCCGCACACTCATCCATATCTGAAAGGGAATTTGTTGTAAACGGATAATCCGATATCAAATTATATAATACTTCTTCGAGAGTGATTTAATGGCGTCCAAGTCATACCTGAGCAGGAGAAGCCGTCCCCGTTGAAGCCCTCCTTACAGGTACAGCGGTACGAGCCCGGCGTGTTGACGCAGTCTGCGTTGGGGTTACAGTTGTGGTCCTCTGCCGAGCACTCATCCTGGTCTGCAGAGAGAAAAAACACAAAAATAAAACGTGCCTCTTTTTAAAATAAAACCCCAGCACTCAAGCCGTTTTTCGTAAAGTTCTTTCTTCGTTTGCAGCATACTGTCTTCAGAACAAAGTGGGTGTGGAAGCAGAGGAGATGATCTTAGAAGTTGTACAGGTTGCATACAGGCTTTTCTCAGCTTTGTTAGACTGTATCTTCTTTACATCTAAATGATGTCATAATATATTACATATGTGGTGTTTACAACGCTGAGATTAACCAGATTAACCACTTACCCACGCATTTGATTCCGTCTCCGATCCAGCCGGCGCGGCACCGGCACTTGAAGCTTCCAGGAACGTTGACGCAGGCGGCGTTCATGTCGCAGTTATGAGCTCCAATCTCACACTCATCAATATCTGCGGAGACGGGGACTTAGATTAGCATTGCGCCCAAAAAACACTTTGTACTCGCTGTTCATTTTTCACCTACAAACATCAAATAAATGAATAAATAAATCAGTAATCTTGTTTCCTCATTGGTACAAATACTGACTGAATGTGACAGAATGTATGTATATTTTATGCTTTATTATATTCTCTTTGGAATTAAATACCATATTGTTTGAGATGCAATGTAATTCAATAACTGGGAAATATTCACTTAATGTTGGTAGAATATTGATGGGCATTTTTAAACTACCAAATTATTGCATTAATAAAACATCAAGGCCATATTAGAGGGTTGATGGGTGAGATTTTGGATACTAGAATAAAATAGAAGAGAATATCGCTTTTATTGTCATTGTACAACTAGGATGCAACAAAGTTTGTCCTCTACATTTGACCCATCCTATACCTAGGAGCAGTGGGCAGCTGCAGTGCAGCGCCTGGGGACCAACTCCAGCTCTTTTGCCAGTTGCCTTTGGTCAGGGACACTGACAGGAGTATTAACCCCCTAACATACATACATGTCTCTACACATCATACATAAATGATCCGTTTTAAAAATCAAGTTCAGTGAAGGCTCTCTTGTATGCATGGATGAACTGACTCTCTCTTGACCTGGACTGACAGAGACGCACAGATGTACAGGCGTGTGTGTGTGTATGTGCGTGCGCGCGCGCGTGTGTGTGTGTGTATGTGCGTGTGTGTACCTGTGCAGCCCGTCGACCCCTTCTTGACAAAGTATCCCAGCTGACAGTGGCAGATGAAGGAGCCCTTGGTGTTCTCGCAGTCACCGTGGAGACAGATGTTTGGGTTCAGGTCGCACTCGTTCACATCTGCACAGAGAAGGAGACGCACACACACACACACACACACACACACAGACAATATGTGAACATTCTGGCTCTGGAGAACACAGTGATGGAAATAAAAGTGATGGAGCGAGTCACAAAGATAGACGGCAAATCATATTAAACACGAAATAAACACGTGTAACACAAGTATAGTATATCCATTCTAGTATAATATTATATATTTTAATTATTATATTATATAATTATATTTTCATTATATATTATATATATTATATTATTATATATTTGTTATATATTTATTACATACTGAATAGATATATATTTATGGATACAATTTTTCTCTGTTTTATTTTTATCTCTTTATCTATCTACTATAACTATCTAGAATGAAGGGAAAGAGAAAGAAGTAGAGACAATATCAGGACAAACTGAACTTGAAATATGTTTTTTTTTAGAAAAGTTAAAGTTAAAGAGTCAATCGCTGGAATCAATTGGTTAATGATGGATTGATTGCTCTCTCACCGATGCAGGTCCTCATGTCCATGGAGGCCATGAAGCCGTCGTAGCACAGGCAGCGGTATTCTCCTGGGATGTTGGTGCACTGGCCTCCATCACAGATGTCCGGGCTCTCCTCACACTCGTCGATATCTGACAGCAAAGAAACAATTATTGACCTGTAAATATTAATATATTTGCAGATATCTAAAAACTGTACAAACTGGATAAAGACCTACAGTTATTTTGACTTTCTAAAGTGACAAATTGATTTGATTTCACAGTGCTCCTCCTACTATAGTGCCTACCATTTTTTTCAAATACCATTTCTTTTTTTACTTGCACTGTTCTGCCAACTTCTGCTGCTGTAACATGTTGAATTTCCTTATCTTATGTTAAATCTCTTATCTTAAATGACTAATTAATGGCAGTGAAAAACAGGTATAAAATACCTGCACAGGTTCGGAGGTCGGGCATGAGGGCGTATCCTTCACTGCAGCTGCACTCGTAGCTTCCCTCAGAGTTGGTGCAGTGCGTGTCGCAGCCTCCGTTCATTATGGTGCATTCATCGATATCTGCGATGATAAATATAAAATTATACTGTTAGAATTTAACAATAGGAACAGATGCAATACAGTACCTACAGTCATTTTAATTAATAAAACCCTTATTTTTAGAGATCAAGAAACAAAAATACGAAAATGAAAAATAGAAGTGTCGTAAATGTTATAAAAGCAACTAATAAAAATACTGAAAAAGCAATAAAAATCGGGGACACGAAGTCTCCAAATGTAGTTAAATGT
>OMKR01102330.1:0-12632 GCA_900302355.1 Cyttopsis rosea
CCAAACACACACACGTGCACCAACACATACAATGGACAAAGGCAAAGGCAGCTCCAATGAGTCTAGCAGCTGTGCGGTGGATACGAGCAAGGTCTGAGTTCCCCCTGACAAAGCCAAAGAGTAGGGATCAGAACTAACATCCTGTCCTTTAGGATCCCCAGTCAGCCATTACCCCAGCAATTCATCCTACCTGAAGGAGACAATGGACTAACTAACCCTAACAGACTAAAATAAGTACCCTGAAAAACAGGAGCGACCCAATCTAGACCAAATCCTTAGAGTCTTCCATCCTTACCGCACTACCCAGTTTCTTTCCTAGGTCTCGGAGGTGCCATTAGGAGTCCCTACTGGATTTCCCAAAGTTCATATTATTAAAATATGCTTGACTTTACTAAAAGGGGATTGGTCTGTATGAACAGAAGCTGAGCCTCTGAACTTTTATTATTGCTCTCCTCTCGACTCTCATGTTGAATGTAATAAACAATTTAACCAGATTAATACCCTTCTCCAGCCTAGGGCTCCGAATACGGGTGAGGGAGAGATTTCTATGGGCCAAAATGACACGCTCAGCCCTGGGGGCGAGTGAGAGGGAGGAGCGGGAAAGGCCGCCTGGTGAGTCCACCCCATCTCTTTAATATGGGGCCTAAGGTGATACTGTTGAGGGAGCATATGCCACAGCTACTTCACAATACAGGCTACAAGCCAAGGCCTGTCTCTTCTCCTTCTCTTTCTGTCTTTGCCTTGCCAACACTGTGACTTCCCTTTAATGCTTTCATGCCGTGCCAGGAGAACACACACTGGACGGCACGCACACATACGCACACATGGAAAATGAGCAGATGAGAAACACACTGACACACGCACACGTGTATACCTGCACACACATACCTTCCAGGTCACATATATGCAGAAGGAAAGATATCACTCATAAGAGTTCCCGGACTAACATTTCCCCGTCTAGCTATGCCGATTGCTCTGTCTGCAGATAACACTAAATGGCTATTAAGTTAATTGCCCATCTATTAGAAAGACTGTCTACTATTCTTAAGTAGTAGAATGCTGACTGAGTGGCTTCCGCGAGAGAAAGGCAGAGAGCGAGAGAGAAAGGGAGAGAGACCCTCTTGTTCCTTTGCCCAGGAACGTAATGGTGTAGTCAGGCTCCCATTACCCAGAGAGGAGTAATTGTGGAGGTTGTACACACTGGCATCAATGTTTATAAGAGATTGGAGCTACATCTCTTTATGTCTTTGTGTTTTATAAGGCCCCGCCCCCCCATTCCCATCTTGTATGTTGTGTGTAATTGTAACCTCTCGTACCCTCGCCACCCACTCACGCTACGCCTCAATGTCACCATGGCGATGGGAAAATTACAATACGGCAGTTGAGAAGAGGTAGTTTCCCCTGTCTGTTATGTCCAGTGTGGGACTGCCACGCGAACTGGCGTATTTTTACATCCGTCAAGTTGGTATAGGAGATGTTAAGCCCAGTGTAGTCGAGGCCAGCAATTTCCAGGCAATTATCTCAGCAAGATTCAGATTGTGGCTTTGAGAACAAAGAAGGCATTTTTCCTCCACTTTACAATGTTCCTTGATCTGTAGTAGGTTGTGTGGCCACTATCACTATTTTTGAGTGTGTATATTAGAAGGAGAGCAAGAGGAAGACAGAAAGAGAGAGAGGGGGGGGTGAGTAATATAGCGGAGGAAACAGATTTGGAAACCTCTACACTCCTCCAGCTCACAGCTAAAGACATAGTTCTGTGTCAATGCAGGAGCTTTGCACAACTTGTTTGTGTAATGAGTGACCATAGCATGACTTGATTGCGCTGAAACTGGGGTGACGTGGGCTGCAGACAAACTGTAATTATTTTCCCCTTCCAAGACCCCCCCCGGACCTCAAGCCTCCAATACCCACAGCACCCTAACTACCTCTACCTCTTGCGGCAGCCAGGCATGCGTAATAGGGGTTGCTACAGCAGAAGCTCCCCTGTACAGCAGAAGGCTGGAGAATGCCTCTGGGCCGGGGGCCCTGCTTTCTATCAAACAGCCATCAATCACTGGCTCATGAGCTCTCCTCGGCTGTAACGGAGCACCGTGAAACCACTGTACGTCCACCTCACAACATTCAACTATGAATGTCCTCTGGTACGAAAGCACTAGTGTCAACGGCTAGAGGAGATTCACAGCAACTTAGACTAATGCCATCGAAAAGACAGAAGAAAGAGGAGAGAAAGAGACAGAGATGGAGAGGAAGAGAGAGAGAGATTTTTATAATGGCTACATGATACAGTATCAGATTCCCACAGAGCACAGTCAAATCCTATTACTGTCTTTGAGTCAGGGGACAATCAGGCACCAGAGAGCTCTCAGACCAGCGGCAGGGAAAGATAATACCAAACATCTCATTAGCAGGGCAGCCCACAACAGGGGCTGTTATTTACGGATATCAATATATTGATTGCTCATGATGCATTTATAAGTGACTATCATCATTGTGTGACAACTAAAAGATTATTCCAGCGCTTGGTTGTAGCAGAATGGAGTGATTGCGGTGACCCAACTCGATAGGTTCGGCCTCGATCTCAAGAAGCCAAGAAGGGCCGCTCATATTGATCAGCTCTTTCTCTAATGACCCCCATCCGTTACTAACGCATGCCTCAGAACTGATCAGATACAGTTATTTGTTGATAAATTGTGTTATGGAGGGATACCTGACAAGAAGACACAAGGTGAGGCAAATGCTGGCACCCGACCCAATCAGCTCCAGCGCGTTGCCATGGAGTCAACCAATGCTGCAAGAGAGATGTGGTCGTCTCCGGCAACCAGAGAGATTGCGGGCAGGGGGCATGGACATACAGTAGATGCTGTGATTAGCCTGGGCTAAGTGGCCAAACACACACACATACACACACACACACACAGACGTGCACACTCACACACACGTTTCCACAGATGAGCAAACAGCCAGGTGGAACAACACTCAATGAGCCAGTGCCGCTGCGATCCATTAGTACACACACACACACACGCAAACAGACACACACGCCACACGCACACAGCAACAACCTCGTTCACCCCTTGTACCTTTTTTTATTTTTTTTATTTAGCAAAATAACAACGCACTGGACACACAGAGGGCTTCAGATCAGGTGCAAGTGCTTTATACTGCTCTACCAACACCCCACACAGCCAGTTGTACACCCTGGAGGTACTTGAGACGAGATGAAATCAATCTGAAGCGTCTGCTTCCTTCTCAGTATACATTACTGGGTGTGTAGTGCACAATGTAGTGTCTGCTAAATTCCAACTCCACCCACTATCGCCACCTCTCACTCCAGTCTAGAGACTAGAGCAACAGGTGCGTGAAGAATCAGCATTCGGAAATTATTTGTACAGGTGCATGAACACATACACACACACACACACACACACACACACACACACACACACACACGGGAATCGAACCCGGGACCTTCCTGCGGTGAGGCAGCAGTGCAAGCCCTGCGCCACCGTGTCACAAAGCGTTAAACCACACTCTGAAGTTTCAAAACTTTGCTGCAGTAGCACCAAAATGTTTCACACTTAGTCAGAAGCCCTCTGTTGGGGTTGGTTAAACAATTGCTGATTAGCATTCCTCCATCATTTGCTTGATGATTCTGTAGTTGTTGATTAGCTTTGTTCCAGCCTGCTCTTGCAGCATGTCCTTAAATTCACATTACCTAAATTGGGTGTCCTGCTTTCAAAGGAGAAAACGTAAGGGCTCCTTAAGGTTATCGAGTCCAAAAACCCAGGCTTTTCAGCCGCTAGAGATTGATCTGCTTCTGAAAGGCTTTAAAGGAAGATTTAGTGACAGATTCCGTGTCTAAGAGACATTCGCTTTATTCACAAGGCCTTTTAGTTCAGTCCCATTATGGAGGTCTAGGCCCTTCAATATCTGGCCTGCCCAGGAACCCATCTATACGTTTCCTGTTCAATGGCCTCTGAAAGAGAAACTAAAGGCAATGACAAACGACTTCCTATGATTTCTCTTCCGGTCACAAAATGGTGTCACATTTAAGACAGGTGCTTTTGTCTATGCGAAGATTCACTATTTGAGGCTGCCTTTCTCACTGCTTTCTTTCTATGGCTTTTTTTTAAGTTTCTCATCCTGCTCATCCCCAGGATCCATCATTTCTGATGTTATCCTTAAATCAAACTATTTGACTGTAGTGGTGTCAGCAATATAATCTGATCTCTCTTGTAATCTTAAGAACTAATACTTTCATTCGTCCACTCATTTCTATGATCCGGTATCAGGGAAGGCGCCTGCAAGCAGCCGAAATAAGCCTCTCTCTCACCAAGCAGAGGAAACCCACCACCAGGACATGGTTCACTGCCTCATCTGCCAGTACACCTGACCTCCGCGCTCCCTTCTCCGTCTGCTCCGGAGCTGCTCCAACGGCAGCAGCTGCCATCTTGTATTCACTCTTGAAGCCATGGGCCATTGCTCAGGATGTAATAGACTTTGACAAAAGTGGTCCTGGCTGGAATTAAGATAGGAATTAAGTTCCCACAGGCCAGCGGCGTGATCAGCAGACAGCTAACCCCCCCCCATACAAACTCGTAAGCCGCCCCCTGCTCGGCTCATGTACTATGGCAGTCCTCGTTCCACCGCGGCACTCTTTTCCATGGAACGCTGTAGGTCGACCGCTTGTGTGTGTTTGTTGTACAGCTAATTAATAACCTTTGTTAGCGCTGTTTATCTGTATCAAACAATAACAATGTCAAAGCTTTGATGTCACTGTTGCACACACTGTTCCGTTCTGTTAATGCCTCGGATTCGGTCGCTGCTTCCGCTGCCTCCAGCTCCTGTGCACCCTTCCATGGATGCACAGGGAGCTCCCACAACGGAGCCATGTTGCCAGACATAATTCTAGTGCTTGCTCTTGCTCTAATAAACTGTGACAAAAGCGGACCAGGCTACAACTAGTTTGATCAGAGTCATCATGGATTATTCATTCAGATTTAAGGGCCACGTGTGTCAGAAATATCATTTAGAAATGTCATTTTGAACCCCATTCCCGGTTGGAATTCCCACCAACTTCAAATATTATATTGTAAATGCAGGCAAGGAAAGTGGGTCCCAAGGTCCGTAAAGAGGACCTATGATGCTCCTTTTTAACAAGGTTTCTGAGGTCCCCAAAACATTTGAAGTTTTTTGCTGAAAATACCACTCAGATTATGCATTCTAGCCATTATAACATGCCTCTCTCATTGGCTCTGTCATTGGCTCCGGGTTACGTTGTATTTAGTCCGTATACTTTCACTTATTTCACCTTATCAATCCACCAAAATCTGTTTCTGAACAAATCTGAGGCAAGAAATAAGCAATGCAGTTGCTGAATCTTCCCTCAAATTAGATCTACAAGGCCTAATTTAAAAGTTTGTTCCGACTTTGCACGATTCGCGCGCAGCGATCCACGCAGCGGATCAACCGCAGCGGATCAACCGACAATACACAACTATTTTTTAAATACTTGCAGTTTTGTCACGGCCAGTTGGTATTAATTCCTCTTTCTTTTAAAACATTTGTGCTGCTCTGTGCAGCCAGAGCAGTTCCCATGATTAGCTCTTGTCTTAGTTCTTAGCCACCGGACCCGCCATCAGGTCCACTCCGGTGGGGCAGGGTTGGGAGACAAAGCGGAACAGCTTGCGACATGTTTTCTGAAATAGGGACTGACTGGGTTGTTTCATTTCACAGTTTGTGTGTTAGTAGTCCCATGAAGCCCCAAATGTATGTGCACAAGCACTGAAAACCCTGAGTTTTTCATAATAGGTCCCCTTTGTAAATGGGGTTATGTGAAAATGTAAAGTAATTTATATTTTACGTGGTGTCTTGCTGCATAGGTGACGCTGTGTGGAATCTGTCACAAAATGTACTTTTGAATGCTGTTTGTTGTCTCCATATAAGCCAGCAGACATACGTGGGCGTTTTCACTGTAAAATTGGATCAAAACGGCACAGAGCATCCGAGGAGGAGAGAGTAACTCGTCTGATATGAATCTCTAGCTGCACTAAAACACAGAGGACCCTTGAGATTCAGATCAACGGTTGCCAACTCCCGAAGCAGGAGGCGTCGCCTCGAATGAGACTGTAGCGCGAAGGGAAAGACAACCTGAATATGCTGCTGTCGACCAGTACTCATTAGCGTATTTAAGATGCTTTGCAGGGTTTACTGCAAGTGAAGTTGGGTCATTTATTATTTCATTGCCTGTTATAAATTGGTGCATCCACTGTCATGAGTTGCATTTTTTTGCAGAATTTATATTCCAATAAACAACTGATTATGCAAGATCACATTTTGGCAGGGTTTCCATTTGTCCATAAATTTAATTTATGGACAGTCTGTAAGAATGAATGTCTGGTAAACTGAATAGAAGTAAACCGTTCCTAAAAATGTTACTTTATTCCATCACTCCTACATAAATATAGTAAATAAATGTAAAATAAATACATCTTTTTTTAATCTACCCACTTACAATTGGTCACTTTCATCCATGAAGGCTGCGGTGACACGCGTGTGGTCAGCACAGCCAGGAAGGTCTAGGTGCGAGAATAAATTGTAAATTCTATCTGCGTTTGTTTGTTTGATTGGAAAAAAGTTCCAGTGTAGAGACAAAGAGAGCACCCTCCCCACTCCGCCTGCACCTAATCTATAAAATATAAACTCATCTCAACGCTTCTAACCTTTTGACTGTAAGATGGATCCGTCTGCCAATAGCTGCAGACGCACGAACAGTATTTCTCATACCATCTTAAAAGCATATTGTTTGTTTCGAATGCATGATAAACGACCTGCCTTGTCCAGAAAAATAAATAAATCAAACAGAAATAAACCTCCTAATAATGGATTCAACAGATTTGATATTGATAAATTGTCTATGCGTGCGCATGTGTATGTGTGTGTGTGTGTGTGTGTGTTTGTGCATGGACATGCGCTCTATTTGTGGGTATATTTTACCTTTATTTGACCAGATATTTCCATTTAAATCAAAATTATCTCTGAAAGGCTGTGTGTAGATTAGTAGTATCTTGCGGAACGGACTTGGCAGAAATGGAATGGAATATGGAATATAAGTAATATGTTTTATTTGGTGTATAATCCCAGTAAAATAAGAATCGTCGAGTTTTCGTTACCTTAGAATGAGCCGTTTATATCTCCATGGGGGCTGGAGCCCCTTCCATGTTGCACCGCCATGTTTCTACAGTAGCCCAGAACGGACAAACCCAACACTGGCTCTAGAGAGGGACTTTCGCGTTATTTGACCACCGTAGATTCTCCTGGCCGCTAAATTCTACACACTGCACCTTTAAGACAGACAGATTAAGACAAAACTAGGCAGAATTAAATGCAATACAATATCAGGGGTAGAAGTAAGTAAGAGCCAAGTCAAAGCCGTATCGCTCAAAGAGACACAGTCACAATGCTCCCACGCTTGACTGTCTCTGGACCAATTACAGGGACATTAAACCTCACAAATATTCAAATTTAGATTTAATACCATTCTCATTCATAAAGCACCGCTAGACCTGTGCAAAAAGGGCCACGCGCTATATAATCAGACTATTAACTATCGTAAATTGAAGGATTGTATAACAGACGGCCTTAGATTGAGCCGAAAAACAATTCTTCTTTCGGAACAAATCCACGCTGACCGAGGAGGAGCAGGTTGGAGTTCCAACTCAAATGTGAAAGTCCGGTTGAGACGGTCAGAATTCATTTCAGCTCTTCCGCCTAATTCACGGTAGATAACCAAACCAAATCTTGCAGCTGTGAGCAACGACTTCCACCCCAATTTTGGTCAAGAGAGGAAAAATTATTTGGAAGCGGGCCAAGTGGCGTGTCAGGTTTTTACCTACAAGTGGACAAATCACCCTCCATTTTAATTTGTTTTGAGTGTGTGTGTGTGTGTGTGTACTGGTTGTGATGGGGGTAGTTCTTTGACAGAGAGGTAGAAGTCAATAAAGTAGGAGTTAAAAAGTGATTAAATCTACACTCTGCTCGAATTTGTAATTAATGGCCTCACACGCGCGCGCGCACACACACGCGCACCCCCCACACACACACACACACACACACACACTCCTCTTGGCGTTAGCAATTGGCCGCTGATTGCATCATAGATCATCCAGGGTGATTTGTCATCACCCTGGACGGCCGTGGTGTGGTGAGTGGACACTCAGTGGGCTCCGTCCCACACCTCCACCCAGTGTCTTTTCATTACAGAGACGGTCAAAGCGATGAGGGTTTAACGGCGCTCATCACCCGGTTCAACGGGACGGCCGGTCCGACCGGCACATCGTCGACAGGAGGTGTTAGACCCAGCCCGCCCATTCAATTTTGGTGATAACTGTAACTGGCCGCTCTCACGGAAACTTTACAGAAATTTTACCGCCGCAATGGAACATTGTAGTAATGCATTCCGCCTCATAATTGCACGGTAAGAGCTGCATTCAGCACATTAAGGGTTTGAAATGCCGGCCTGTAGCATTAAAACAACCACGGCGTTCACCGTTACGACTTCCCTGCAAAAGTCGGACGGCCATCAGCCAGCAACGGGGGAGGACGTTGCATCGAATTGTGTTCGGGCGCAAGTCGTGGTTTTATCAAAACTACCAGGTCATCTTACATATTGAATCGAGTTCGAAACGACTAACCCATGACACCAGATCACAGGATTATGCAGTTACTCCTACAAACGGTGAAACGCGGCGTTTCCCCAGGACGAATTACATTAAAAAAAATAATAATAATAATACAATTTAAACAATATTATATAAGATTGAATAATTAAATAATAATAAATGACAAATTAAAATAAACTGCTAATATTACTTTTTTTTTTGGATCGTTTTATCTGATTTGTCTTTGTGCTGCGTGAACTGTGATTCTCCAGCGTGTTTCCATATACATGTGATTTGCGGTGCGAACGGCCCGATCTCAACGAGACGCCCGGGCAATTATTACTTCGCCCCGAGTACGTACTGTATCCCGTTATCAGCCAAATAGCATTTCCTTCTTTATTCGCTCTGTGATGCGTGAAGCCGTAATTATGGCAAATATTACTCCGGCGCGTGAATTTATCTTTTTCCACTTGGGGGAAAATAAATGACCAGACGTGACGCAAAGCAACATCAACATGGTTGGCTTCGGGGGGAACAGCCCTCTGTGTGGCTGCCATCATCGCCTTGGATGCCAACGCCGAGAGCGGAGGAACGGCGAGCGCTCTAGGAACGGGTAGAGCAAACGGTGGCAGAAATGGCAGAAAACTCACTAATCTCTTCGCTCAGCCGCTTTGTACCGCACGCCGTGGCTGGAGCCGGCGCCGCCGAGGCCGCCCGCTCTTCCTTCGGCGTCACGTGTTGGGGATTGTTCGTTGCCGAGTTTAAATTTTCAATCCGGAAAGCTTCCCGACGATCCTGTCACTTTGTGTGTAAACAGGCAGCGGCTCGGCTAATCCCCCTTCCTGTCCTGGGAGCAAACCTTCCGGTGTCACGGCGTCACCTCCTCTGACGCACACACATTAACACTCAGACATTAACACATGCACGCGCACACACGCACACACACACATTAACACACACGCACACACGCGCACACACACACACACACATTAACACTCACACACACACAGACACATTAACACACACGCACACACACACACACATTAACACTCACACACACACACACAAACACACACACACACATACACACACACACACACACACACACACACACACACACACACACACACACACACACACACACACGTATCCACACTTCCCAATAGCCTGAAGACAGCCTGGAGCAATACCAATTAATAGCAGCAGAGACTAAACAAAAACACAGACTCTTGTGTTCTTTATTTTGAGGGAAGTTTAAAAAGAGGACACCACCACCGATCCGGTCCTTTTGGGGAAAATATCTGCCTGACAGCAACACGAGAAAGGATAAACGTATGCAAGAACGCCTACACACGCACATGCACACACACACACACACACACACAATGCTATTACACAAGCACATAACAACAACAACAACAATACCGGGAGATGTGAAATTGCTCTTTCGTGGACTTTTTATGTTTTGTCACCATCATCATCACCATCATCATTGTTCGAACCTGCTCATAACAAACGCTCCTGCCTCACTGAGATCCCACGCACGCACACACACACAAACACACACACACACACACACACACACGGAAAAACACTCAAGCAAAGGGCAGAATCTGCAGTGGAGGTGTCGCTTCTTCAAATTTCCAGCACAATTTCAGTCTGTCTACTCGCCCACGTCTCCGATACCTTCCTCCCTCCTCAGGTGCTCATCTATATTTCCTACCAGAGCATAAATCAAACAATCAGCAGACATCGTCTCTATGAGCATCAATGCAGAATCGCATCAGAACTAAAATAGGACGCTGCCGTTCGCTGCCGAGTGACACGCGGTGTCAGTGAAGCTTCCAATCACTGCATTTGTTTTCACTGAAGGTTTTATGTATTTTTGCAGGGTTAAAACGCCTCCTTCCGGGTCGCTCTGGTTGAGATCAACTGAACCCCATCGCTCAAGTATCGCTTGACCCCCATTTGTTTCACTCCACGGCGTTCACTGTATCTGTCAAAGTCCAAACTTTCGCCTTGAAAATGAGTGCGTGTGACAATGCGGAGGATTTAATATGTCGATGTAATATATCTTTTTCTGCACTTTCATCAGCAGTTAGCCAATCCCCTGCAATGAGAGGTGATGGAACAGAGGCACTTAAGTTAATTAAATAGCCTTATCTACGGTTCCTTGTCTCAAAGAAAGAGAGACTCATTTGAATTGACGATAGCCACGTAGTTACCCTTTATCGCCTCGAGGGGAGGTTAGCGGCTATAATGAAGAGCAGTTTTGTTTTAGGGAGAGCCGGAATATAAAGAGGGTGTGCGCGTATGTGTGTGTGCATGTGTGTGTGAGCCTGTGTGTGTGTGTATGCGTAAGGTGCCTACATTAACATTTAATTATTAACTACCGTAGTTGGTGTGATCTTTGTCTTCCTGCTGTGAAATTAAATTTCAGACTCCCACTCAACGTCCTCATGTTCCCTTCCTCTCAGACGCACGCACTCATATGCAAATGCACACACACTCCGCACAGACATGTGAGGGGCGCTTGTTCTTTGTATTATATGTGATTTAATTTCCAACTGAAGGTCAGCTCGCTGTGAAGGACTCGCCATATTTATGCACCAGGAAGAGAATAGATACACCCCGCAGGAAGATTGCTTCCTGTAAAGTGTAATCTATTACACTCCATTGTCTGTCTGGCCTAAAATTATGATCAGTATTAGGCGATCTGTTTCTGACTGCAACAGTTACATTTAATTAAAGCCGCATTGTGCTGAAGTCGGCCTATATGTACCGATAGTGAAGGAACACTACAATAACCTCCCTCCTGCGCCGCAGCCCTTCCCTGCGGCTCCAAGCCCCCCCCCCCCGAATCAAATATTGCAGTTCCGGTTGACTGGCTTTCAGAAAAATATTTTTTATGTAAACATCTCAAAAAAAACAACAACATTTGATAGTGATGGATAGTTGCATATTTCATGTTATGAAACTGAGAAAGACAGAAGTTTTTATCCGGTTCCAAAAGTAGTGAGGAAGGAAAAACTCCACAACCAAACTCCTTTTTGAAATCTCGCCTCTTTCATCCGGTGGAGCAGAATCCCAACGTGAATGGCTCGTGTTTCCTTCATGTATCATGCAGTAGTTGTTGTTTTTTTTGTTTTTTTGTTTTTTTTTAATCTAACTTTGTTTCCCTGCTTCTGGCATTTTGCGTGCTTGTGTTGTTATCCACATGCTCAAAGGCATTGACGTTGTACTGACTGCATCAGCAGAGTGAAGGCTATGTGGCTAGATACATTTTAATTTACCCTGGGAGATGTTATTTGTCTTCCTATTGGGTTTTGACTTCGGAGCAATTCCTAAACAATTTGCGATGTTTCGTCCATTACAGCATCGTTGACTGTTGCGAGCTCGTGTGAGAAAGTCTCAGAAGAGTCACACGACTGGAACCCTCCTACAGAGAGAGCAACGTAAGTAATGTTTATTTTCAGTCTTTATTAGTGTTAATTTTAAGTGTATGGATTACAGTTACGATTCTTCATTACACGTCATTATGTGTCAGTAAATATAAAATGTAGTTTGGCCCAGCTTTGTGCTTGTCTGGATGTTTTTTTATGCATTTGTGTGTTTCTGTCGGTTTGTGTGTGTGTGTGTGTGTGTGTGTGTGTGTGTGTGTGTGTGTGTGTGTGTGTTGAGAGTGTGTTTACATCTGTCATGCTTAGATGCGATGTTGATATATTGCTGCTCTTCTGACTCCTTAAAATAACTCCATTGGTTAAGCACTCTCTCTCTCTCTTTTATATACAGTGATGTGAAAAAGTGTTTGCCCCCTTCCTGATTTCTTATTTTTTTGCATGTTTGACACACTTAAATGTTTCAGATCATCAAACAAATTTAAATATTAGTCAAAGACAACACAAGTAAACACAAAATGCAGTTTTTAAATGAAGGTTTTTATTATTAAAGGAGAAAAAAAATCCAAACCTA
>OMKR01102331.1:0-13328 GCA_900302355.1 Cyttopsis rosea
GATGTATTGTGATGTAAATTTCCATTAAAATGTACAATAAGATATTGGCAAAAGTGGCAGATTCCCACATCAATTCCCTGTCATGAAGCTGAACTGAACAGGTTGAATTGTTAAATTGTTTTTAAACTGAGAGATGCACTTACCTGTGTCTTATTCCCACAGCCAGCCACAGGATACAGCAGAACCCCACCACTACAGCCCAGATCAGAGCTATGCTTATAATCATGGTAACGGCGGAGCGAGGTTGGCTGGAGATTCAGATTCAGCGCCAGTCAGGTTGACACCTGCAGCTCCGTTAGTCGGCCGTTGCACTAGAGACAAAGTCGTAGAGATGTCCTGACAAATTAAAAAAGAATCTGTCCCACTTGCTGTCTCGACGCAACAACAGACGGAAAAAGACAGCTGACTCTAATAGAAAGCTTCGCTGTGTGCGCTTTTCGATGAGTCCCTCTGATTAGTAAACGTTTGTCTTTTCCTCTGCAGCCGTTCCAATAGACGCACGGAGGACTCGGCTATGAGCTGACGTTTCCAAAACACACACACTGGAGGATGTGTGAGACTGGCTGCCTGTTGCTGCAAACACAGACACGCTAACTAACTAGCCCACGGATTGTGTAAGACGGAATGAATCAGATTGCCTCTGGTGTGATGGTATTGGTGTGTGTGTGTGTATGTGTGTGTGTGTGCGTGTGTGTGTGTGTGTGTGTGTGTGTGTGTTTGAGAGAGAGGCTCTGGGTGTCAGATATTTATATTTCAGGCCCTTAGGCAGAGCCCAGAGGACAGTCGGTGATGTCAGCTCTGGAGGAGTGATTTGAAGCTCAGTGGTGGCCCGCCCCTCTCTTCTCTGATATGGGATATCTCTCTAGCCGGGGATGAACTGTTGCCTTGTTGGAATCTCTCTCTAGGAAGTCGGGTTCCATGCATACACTGCATGTGTAAGTGTGTGTGTGTGTGTGTGTGTCTGTGTGTGTGTGCGTGTGTGTGTGTTGGCCTTGACTGTAGTCCATGGACAACCTTGCCTGAAGGACAAGAGACTGTATGTTGAAAGCACTGCTGGAGCTTGGTTGGCAAATAGATACAAGGTTCTTGATCTTTCTCTCTGGATACCTGTGTGTATGTGTCTGTGTGGGTGTGTGTTTCGTGACTCTTGTGACAACAGACTTGCTCAGACTAGCTAGTACTGAATGGAAGGTTAAAAGAAAAATAATGCGCTACAATTAATTCATTTCCCCGTAACAGTACTAAAAAAAACGACCTCACAAAAGGATGGGCAAAAACAAACACAGACAAAAGCACATAAACTCAGTCAGACAGTCATAAACGCAGAATTCTACTTGATAAGAAAATCATCTTGTGACAGGTAAAATAAGGGAAGGTGCCTTGAAACTTAGTACCTTCTTCCCAGGGGCATTTTTGACACTGAAATTGTTATAATTATTATAATAAACTGAATTATATTTTTTAGAAAACACCAGACAAAAACAAGATGAGGGGATGCTGGGGGCTGTAGTCCCAGCACCCCCCGGGATGCCACACTGCCCCCTCTCAAGCGGTCGCTGTCCCCAGCGACCCAGGATCTTGACACAAAGTCCCGGTCCGTGGGGCAACCGCAGCTCACTCCTGGGCTGATCCACGGCCGGGCGAGGGTGGTTACCCCCCCGAGCGGGGCGGCGTACCCCTGGTGTCCGGCCCGTGGCAGGAGCGGTGGAGGCAGTGCCTTGGGCCTCGTCCCCAGCCCCCTCTACGTCCTCGGCTGGGGCCAGGGGGTGGTACGAGGCAAGCCGGTCCCGGTGTAGGGCGACCACTCGGTTGCGCTTGATCAGCCTGACCCGATAGACCATGTCAGTGAGTCGACCCAGCACCGTGCAGGGACCAACCCACTGACTGGCCAGTTTCGGGGACAGACCTCTCTTACGCTCTGGGCAGTATACCCACACCTGGGCCCTGGCTGCAAAGTCCTCTCCCCAGCACCGAGAGTCGTATGCCCTCTTTTGTCAGACCCCGGCATCTCCCCAGGCCCCCCTCACCACCCCATGCACCTCCCGGAGCCGTTCCTTCAGGTGGGGAGGCGTCGTGCGGGTTTTCTTGACCCCAAACCGCCCCAAGCCATGCAGGGGCCCAGTCACCGTCGCAAAATCCCTCACAAAGCAGTAGGAGGCCAGGCCCAGGACGCTCTTAAGCTCCGCGAGATTCTGTGGGACCGGCCACTCCTTCACTGCTGCCACTTTGGAGGGATCCATGGCACATGACCCAGAAAGGCCGGAGCCGGAGCAGATTGCACTTCCTCGGGTGAAGGTGCAGGCCAGCCTGACGGACCCTCAAAAGCAAGTCCCTCAGGCTGGCTATTGTGCCCTTGAAGTCCACCGCATGTGCCAACAGGTCGTCCAGGTAGACAACGCACCGGCTGCGGGGGATGTTGGCCAGGACCCTCTCCATGAGTCACTCAAACGTGGCCGGGGCGTTGCACAAACCGAAAGGCATCACCCGGAACTGCCATAGTCCCTGTCCAATGGAAAAGGCCGTCTTGGGGCGGGCCTCTGGTGTCAGTTCTACCTGCCAGTACCCGCTGCAGAGGTCCAGGGAGCTGAACCAGCGGGACCCCACAATGTAGTCCAGTCTCGCTGGTCGGGCCCAAGCCCCACGCTGCTCCTCTCCAGCAGGTCGTCCACGGCCTGGACCCCATGTCCACCAGGGCTCTGCAGAGGGTGCCATCAAGTGTAGGATGCCACAATATAAAGCAATGTATGTGTGATTTAATGAACTAGAGCAGTGCCAGTGCCAGCGTAGTTCAAAACATG
The DNA here is from genome assembly GCA_900302355.1 of Cyttopsis rosea. Classification (NCBI taxonomy): domain Eukaryota; kingdom Metazoa; phylum Chordata; class Actinopteri; order Zeiformes; family Parazenidae; genus Cyttopsis; species Cyttopsis rosea. The sequence goes on from OMKR01102331.1 coordinate 2,799, forward strand.
CCTGTTCGGAATGGGCTAATAAGGACAGAGGATCTTCCATCCTTCCTGCCTTCTTCCCTCCTTCCTTCCTCCTTCTCTCCCTTCATTCTTCTATCCTTCTCTCCTTCCTTCCTCCCTCCCATCCTTCCTTCCTCCATCCTATCCTTCCTTCCTTCTTACCTCCTTCCTTCGTTCCCTCCTTCCATCCTTCCTCACTCCCCCCTTCTTCCTCCTTCCTTCTTTCCTTCCTGCCTTTGCTCCTCCCTTTCTTACTTCTTCTTTGTGACATAGTTCCGGATTCCACATTCATGAATTTGTGATACTAACAAAAACTAATCAAAGTTATTAATACTACGTGCGTCATGTGTCCAAATTGCACCAGATTCAATACTGCGCGTCTTTGGGTCCCCAGCAATACACCCACCAAATGTGAAGTAGATTGGATGAATGGTTCTTGAGATAATCGAAGGACATACAGAAAGACAGACAGAGAGAGATTCCTTCCATTATTCGATAGATTAGATAGATATAGTTGAAACAAGGACTGCATAATAACACCACCTGGTGGGACCCCTAATGTAAAGATGCCACTGATTCTTTCACAGTGAGAGAGACTGACTATTGCCTACAATGTCACAATATCACAATACAGAGGAAACTATATGATCACAATGCCATCACAATACAAATTTGATTTAAGATTTTGACCCAAACAAGTCATACATAAAATTTTGAACAACAGTTGTTTTTATTATGAACAGTTAGACATTCAAATATTATTTAGGCCCACAGAGAGCTTAAAAAATGGGACATAACTTTTTGAGACATTTATGAACCAGAGTAGACAATCAAGACCAAATGAGATGGAGCAACATTATACTGTATGTCCCAGTAACCTCACTCCAGACATTGTAGGGAGGTCAATATTGTCGCCAGCACATAACAGCAACCACTTAGAGATGACGAGACAACATTGTGGTTATTTTAGTTCACATTCCTTGTTCCTTCCTTCCTAATGTCACAAGGACATCACCACTTCTCATAATGTAGTTTTCCATTTAGTTTAGGTGTGTCTCGCTTTTTTTGGCATGACCTTAAGAACTAGGGCTGCGACAAAATGGGGAAGCTTGTACGTCTGTGTAAACAAAGGCCTTAGTAGGGTTAGCACCCAGAACCTTGTTAACCTTGTTAACCCATCACTGAGCCACCATGCCACCCAACGTCTGTAATGTCTTTAGAGTCATTGACAACCAGTGGTGGAAAAAGTACTGGAAAGCCACACTTGATTAAAATATATCTCCCTCCCACCCCTCCATCTCGGAATGAGGTGGAGGGGTTGGAGTTTGGTGAGGGGGGGGGGTCAACAGTTAGCGCCACATACAAGTGTCTTACACCTTCAGAAAGCTGAGACCCTAAGGAATTTGGCTAGATTCGATGACAATCACTATTTTCTGAAAATGGCTCAGAAAAACCCACTTATCTTCAATGTACCTGGACATCCCTGGGTCTGGGTCTAGTTTCCGCTAATACCGGAAGCTCACCGGTATTACCGGTAGCTTAAAAACTGAGCTCATGGTGATCCATGATCCAAAGGCCAATGCAGCGTATGTGCGCAATGATTGTAAATCAATCATTTTCCCGGGGATTCGTACCCGGTGGCGGGCCGAATTGCATAGTGAAATCGATGCTCATAGGGAACCAATTTAAACGCTGATGTGTCATTATTCTATAGTCATTTCACTGTGCAATCAACATTAACTTGATAATGATAAGTAAAAGCAAAAAAGTTGTCTATTCTATTCGCTTTAAAAGTACTTTAAATACTGCAAATGTAAGGGCTTTCATCAGTGGGCCATAGGCTCAATCACTTTTGTGTTACCTCATTCGGTGATTGTGACTTAACATTTATTGAAATGAAAAAGTTGGAGATTGTAGCTTTAAGTACAGTAACAAAGTATTTTTACTTTGTTACTTTACACCACTGTTGACAACCGAGTCAAATTCCTTGAATGCGAAAGCATGCATGGCCAATGAAGTCAGATTCCGATATGTGAAATAACTGAAATGCTTCTCCTTGGATCGCCACCTTGTCGTGGTGGAGAAACTTGTGTGTCCCAATGAGCCTGAGAGCGATGCCCTCTGAAGCTTTGTTCCTGGTAGGGTAACCCATGATGGTAAGGTCGAGGGGGAGGTTCCAGACAAAGTGCAATCCAATCCAACCAACCAAGACCTCAACGGCGGAACTGGTGGATGATGATGGCAAGTCACAATGGCACTGAAGGTGAATGAAGGCTGCAACAGAGGGCGGTCCCCAATTGTCATGGACCCATTTCATTGGAACATGGCCTCCCCTCTGCCAAGGAACATGTGGTGGGTGCAGGTGCACCAGCCTTCCCACGTTAAAAGATGTTGCATGCAGGCGTCAGACCGTATTACATCCCGGATTCAAAGCCCTGTGGTGATCAGCAAGTGGTGACAGGGGCAGGGCTGTGAAGTCTAGCAGCTCCTAGCCACAACCTGGCATACAGGCGGTAGGTGTGTGATTCAGTCGTAAGCTCTTGGATTGAGGCAGAAAGAGCTCTTCGGCAGCTGCACCCACGACTGAGCAGCCCTATATAGCAGTGGTCCCCAACCACCGGGCCGCGGACTGGTACCGGTCTGTGGGTCATTTGGTACCACAGAAAAAAATATTTTATTGATTATCAGAGTCTGAAAGATGTTTTATTTTGAAAAATGACTGGATATGTCAAGATGCTCGTCTCCTGTCACATGATGCATGACCGAGACAAGATGAAAAAAGCCCACAAGCTCAAACATTAGCAGGGATTTTGGAAGAGACTGAGCCTGAGCCATCATTCTCCCAGCTGATGCACAATCACCTGTCTTTGCTTTTAAAAGAGTTTGAGCGGTATTTCCCAACTACAAGACCCACGAACTGCGAAAGAATGGATCCGCGACCCATTTGTGAACAAACCAGTTAAATCGAGCCTGTCCATGCTAGAAGATCAACTACTGGAGATTGCAAATGACGGTGCCTTAAAAGTATATTTCAGACAACAACTCTGCTGGTGTTCTGAATTAAAATCAAGGCAGAATATCCTGAGATCGTCAAAATAGCACTGAAAACCCTGCTTCCATTTCCAACATCCTATCTTTGTGAAGTGGGGTTTTCTGCAGTGACAGCGACCAAAACAAAGTAGAGTAGACTGGACATAAGGAACACACTTCGGGTGTCATTGTCTCCCATTACCCCTATATTGGACCAGCTCGTTGCAGAGAAACAACCTCAGGGTTCCCACAAATTCAGCGTAATGGTGAGTGGTATTTTTTATGCACTTTAAATTTGTATTTATGTCTGTCGTATCATTTTATTTCGTCATATTTATCCCCTACACCTTGAAGGCCGGATCGTGAAAATATTGTCTTACATGAAACCGGTCCGTGGCGCAAAATTGGTTGGGAACCGCTGCTATATAGGATCCACTCTGCTCACCCCAATAGGGGAAGGGGCTGGAAAAGGTGCCCTAAACATAGCCTGCCTCAAAAACTCCTGTCTGGACTACCGCATCCAGAGGGATCACCATCACGCAGTCAGAAACAGAAGTATAAACAGAAACAGACATATTTTGAGCTTGGAACGTATAGACCCTTATGGACAACAAACACAGTTGTCGACCCGAGAAGCGAACTGCCATAATCTCCAGGGTGCCAAGGAGATTCAGAGGAGAAAACCTGCTGATGAGCCAAGGATCCGTGGTGTGGGTTTTGCTATTAAGAACAGCCTCATCAGCCACCTCTCTGAACTCCCTGTGGGCATCAATGAACGCCTAATGACCATACATCTGATGCTTGCAGGCAGCCAAAAGGCCACAGTTGTTAGTGCTTACGCTCCAACACTTGATGCACAGGAAGAAGTTAAGGAGGCCTTCTATGCTGACCTGGACAACATCCTAACCAAAGTCCCCAAGGAGGACAAGCTAATCCTGCTTGGAGATTTCAATGCCAGAGTGGGATGAAACCACAATTTATGCAGAGGCACAATGGGGAAGGAAGGACTTGGCAACACAAACTCCAATGGCATATTCCTGCTATCAAAGTGCTCAGAACACAGCCTGATCATCACTAACACACTTTTCCACCAAAAGAACAAATTCAAAACATCCTGGATGCATCCTCGTTCTAAACTCTGGCGCCTGATCGACTACATAGTCGTCCACACCAAAGACCGCTATGATGTGCTCAACAACAGGGCAATGACCAGCGCGGATGACTGCTGGACAGACCACCGCCTCATTCGCTCCATCATGCCCATCTGTCTCATGCGGAAAAAAAGGTGCAGAAAAGACAGTGCCGGCCAAAGCTCAACATCGAACGGATGGGTGACACAACCCTTCAACAACAGCTCCAGGCTACTCTCAGCGCTGAACTGCCCAAGCAATACCCAAAAGATATTGAAACACACTGGGGCATGTTTAAGTCTACCATCATGGACTCCTGCAAAAGTACCCTTGGCTATATAGCCCGGAAACATCAAGACTGGTAAGATGAGAATGACATTGAAATCCAACAGCTCATCGACATCAAGCGACAAACCTTTATGACCGAGCAAAATGACATCAACTGCAAGGCAAAAAGAGCAGCCCATGCCAAAACAAAGGCTAATCTTGGATTAGGAACCTGAAGAACCAGTGGTGGACAAAGAAGGCCCTAGAGATCCAGCAGCTTGCAGACTCTGGGGATACCAGAGGCTTCTTCGATGCCACAAGAGCGGTATACGACCCCAGCTACCGTTGCCTAGTCCCCCTTCGCTCCAAAGACGGGCAAATGCTGCAGAAAGATGGCGCACAGATGGAAAGAGCATTATGAGGAGCTACTAAACAGGGACACCACTCCCTAGATGGAGGCCCTTGACCAATTCCCTCAACAACCAATAAATGAGAACATGGGAGCACCACCCAGCCTGAGAGAGGTGCAGGATGCCATCAGGCCGATGAAGAGGGTGGGCCAGATCTCCATGCCACATCCATGCACTGCTCCTCAAAATATGGGAAAAGGAGGAAATCCCTGTACAACTTCGGGATGCCCTAATTGTCTCCATCTTTCAGAAGGGAGACAAGGCAAACTGTGGAAATTACCATGGCATTTCCCTCCTGTCCACAACTAGGAAAACTCTTGCCCGGTTTTGGCAAACAGACTCCTCCCCCTGTCAGAAAACATTCTCCCTGAATCTCAGAGTGGATTTCGCCCAAACAGGGGTACCATGGACATGATCTTCATTGCTCGCCAACTACAAAAAAAATGTCAGGAACAAAATCAACCATTATACATGGCCTTCATAGACCTCACCAAAGCCTTTGACTCTGTAAACCGCCAGGCCCTCTGGTTGGTTCTGGCAAAAATCGGCTGCCCAGACAAATACATCCGGATACTGAGACTGCTGCATGACAATATGTCAGCCACAGTGGCAGTGGAGATGAAATGGAACCCCTCAGGGTTGATACTGGAGTCAAGCAGGGCTGTGTCATCGCCCCCACCCTGTTCTTCATCTTCATTGCGGCTATCCTCCATCTCATGGGTAAACACCTGCCCCAAGGAGTCAGAATCATGTACAGAACCGACGGACAACTCCTGAACATCAAGCAGAACCACCACCATATCCATCACAGAGCTGCAGTATGCCGATGACAATGCCCTCGTGGCCCATTCAGAAGAGGACCTACAGTGCATTCTGGATGCCTTACAAGCAGCTTGGTCTGGCTCTTAACATAAAAAAGACCTAGATCCTCTATCACCCAACACCCAACAGAAATACTCCAACCCTACCCCCAAACATCTCTGTCGACAACACCAGACTGGAAAATGTGGACCACTTCACATATCTTGGCAGCCTCCTATCCTCCAAAGCTAACATTGATGATGAAATACACCATCGCCTCAGCTTTGATAGCGGGGCCTTCTCAAGACTGAGAAAAAGGGTCTTGGAAAATCACGACCTCCAGGCCAGGACTAAAATTCTGGTTTACAAAGCGGTAGTGCTGCCCATCCTACTGTACGGATCAGAAACCTGGACCATATACAGAAGGCACCTGAAGTTACTAGAGTTACATCAGAGGCGCCTTCGAAGAATCCTCAAGATCAGCTGGGAAGATGGACACACCAACACCAGTGTCCTGGAGGAGGATAACATTCCCACTATCACTGCCACCATTGCCCAACACCAGCTCAGATGGACTCGTCATGTTATCCACATGCCTGACTCTTGCCTTCCAAAACAAGTCCTATACTCCCAGCTTCTCCAAGGACAACGTGGAGGTCAAAAGAAACGGTATAAGGACAACATTAAAGCCAACATCAAAAAGTGCCACAAAGACCTTAACACCTGTAGGGCGACCGGAGAAAACTTGTCCAGGAAGGTGCTGCACTATATAACAACGATCTCCGCCATGCTGCAGAAGAAATGCGCAGACTCAGAAAAGAGAAAGTTCCCACCAAAAAGGCCCAAACTAAACCCATGACCACCACCGACCACCCCTGCCCACACTGCACCAAAATACAGTATGTGGCTCCAGGATCGGCCTCTTCGCCCACCGGAAGACCCACAAGGACCAAGAAGAAGGACTCATACTCGACCCTGAGTGACTGCCAACGATGATGATGATGATGATGTCATGTTTACAACGTTGCAGATGTGTGATTGAACTGCCTAATAAGCAATTCTCCTAACAGTTGTATACGTTTCATCATAACACTGTGGTAATGTTGCACCAGTAAAGTTGTAGCCAGTCTGTTAGCAGCAAGCTTAATGTCATTCTATGAACACCATGAAGGAAACGTTGTAATCATGAAATTGCAGGGTAAATTGTAAAGATGCAAACTAAAGTCAATTCAAATGAAGACAGAGTGCGGAGATATCAAAGTTCTAAAGAGCAGTGGATTCTAAGATATATAGGGTAGACTCCACAACCTTCATCAAGTGTCTACTCCCTGAAAGCCCTGAAAATATAGTACTTTATTGAAATTCAGGCATTGCAGCACCTCAGTACATGTAGAAAGAACGCATCACATCTCTGGCCGAGATGGATCTCCAAGGGCGAGACCGATCCTTGTGACTCAGAATGCACCGATACCATTATTTATTATATATATAGAATACATAATATATACCATTATATATATATATACCATTATTATGAGTACGAGTACTCACTTTTGGGTACTTGCCGATAATGAGTACTGATATGAGTACTTTTAATAATACTGCAATTTTCAGTTACCACAATAGTGAGATTGCGGATTTTGACACTGTTTATTATTGTTTATTATTCACTATGGAACAATAATAGAACATAAAATTGTCACTGAGTTCCAGTAAAATAGAATTTGGGACTGTCACCAAGTTTCAGTATAATGCAACCACTGAGTTTTAGTAGGACACAACATATAACTAACATGGAAATGTCCATTTCAAACTTCAAATGTCTCTTTCACTATTAAGTGCAAATGTACCTTACTATTATATTTATATGGTACTTGCCATTCCAAAATAAATTGCAATCATTGCAAAAAAAAAAATAATAATAATATATAAAAAATGTGCTGCAGGTGTCCATACAATGTGTATGTGGACTTGGGAATGGGGACGACCGACCCAACTTGGAATTACAGATTTCTGAGTTTCCATGGTGTCTGGAAGTTGCGGTCACATGATCACATGCTCACCTCACACTACCCTGCTATTCCATCTGCTCTGATTGGCTGGCGCTAAAGGCGCAATAAACATCACTTGACATGGCTTTGGCTTTAGCGTTAGCTTCAGCTAACATATCAGCTGCAGTTCTTGGGTAGAGATTCGCTGAAGATGATGCTATTTATTTCTTTCGCTCTCTTTTTTCAGCATTAACTAGGGTTTAATATTTTTCTCGAAAATGAGACACAAGCACATTATCCCGGGAATCCTGGAAAATTGACTTGTTTTCAGCTATAGTTAAAATGCATTGGTCATATTTCAAGCAACACAAAATTCAATAATTCCCAACCTGACCGCTTTAGTGTATTATTTGGTGGTATTAAGAATTATTAAGGCAAAAGAGTGCCATTTATGTTAAACAACATTAGAATTAACATAATATAAACTTCACATGCAGCTTGAATTTCGCTATAGCTGCGACTCCTGCAAGGAATATGAAATGCCAAGTTCATCGCTTGTGATCTGTCGGCTGAGAACAGCCTTATGGAATTTGACAGTTCTTCATTGTATAAACAAACAAAATTCTCTAAAGCAAGTAATATGGCGTTTCCAAAATCATTCTAATAAGCTGAGACTGATTCCATATTCTGATGAGGCTGCTGCGCAGTGCGCACTGCGAGACTTCTGTAGCCAAGCAATGTTACATATAGTAATAAAGTCAATGATCACTCAAAGTTAACAGAACATTTATTTATTTCAACTGCAGACCTTTTTTTGCAAATAACTGTTGTTTCAGCAGAAATGTATAAATTTTTATAAAAATGTTACGTGTATCTACGTCCACATACATCCTCTTTGTGCGCGCAAGTAAATGAGCTGTCCATGCTCCATGCGCTCTGCTGTTACATCCATTGCAACCTAATGTGTAATAACAACCCGAAAGTTGGTCAAATTGTAACATTTTAAAATTAGATATTCGAATATATTAGAACTTATGTGTTTTTTCAGAAGGAATATTCAAATGTGATTTTTGGCCAATGCGCCAGCACAGGTTCAGCCCTAGTGCATACACAGCTGTTGCATAAACTTCAAAACATGTCTTAAAACATTAAAACATATGTTTTAATGTTTTAACCTCCTTCAAAAGACCTCCAAAGACCCATGTGGGATGAAATATGGCCTTATAGTAACCATTTCAATCTACTTGACCTTGATGTATAAAATGACCCATTGTGACCTCTAGGATAATCACAGCCTCATGAAACCCAGAATCTAGACACCCAGACTATTCAGAAAATGTATGGGATGTCCAGGTACATTGAAGATAAGTGGGTTTTTCTGAGCCATTTTCAGAAAAAAAGTGCTTGTCATCCAGACCATCTTCGAAATGGTCTAATCCACCCAAATCTCCAATTTTCAAAAGTTATTGATGCTGCATCACAGCATTAAGTTTTCTACAGTGTTTTTCAAGGTCATGAGGTCTTCAGGTGGTCTTTTGGGGGATTTCTGACACGTTTCCCAATTCCCAAATGGTCAGAAATGGCTAGAAAGTGTACCAAAGCTATATAATTAATGCTATCTATAATGTTTAAAGCCCCTTTACACTCAAAATATAAATAATTTTATCAGGCGAAATAAAAAAATCTAATGTTTATTTCCTTTTAATTGATAGAAAATATTATTCCAATATGTTCTAAATGTAAAAATAAATAAATAAATAAATAAATTATTGCCGTTTTCCAATTATTTTATTTCCCAGGAAACGGGAAATGGCTTGGATGGGCATTTCCCGGGATTAAACCCTGTTGGTATCGGGTTTGAGTATTGGAGCAATTTTTACGAGTACGAGTACAATTACATGAGCACAGTATTGGGCCCGATACCAGTATTGCTATCAGTGCATCCCTAATTTTGACATTTTTGAAGTACCAACCAAAAAACAAAAAGTAATGAATCGAGTTTGGTAACGAGGAGAACTGAATTTCAAACATAGGGTGTATCCTGACAGTGACACAGTCAGAAGAAGCTTAAACTGGTCATCTCTGTGAAACTCCAATCAGATGGCATAATTTAAATTGATTGTACTTTTAGTTCAATTTTGTATATTTAAATGTTATCCTTTCTTATCCTGTTTCTACTTGACTATATTACATATATTATCTAACTATGAAGGAAGGAATCTCTGTTTGTCTGTCTGTCTGTCCTTCGATTATCGATTATCTTGACAACCATTCATCCGATCTATCGCGACACATGTAATATTATTTAACTTTGAATAAACAAGCGAACAGCGTGCAGCTCAGCTCTGTGCAGCAGCAGGGCGGGGCTTCAGGGCTCTGCGACTGAATCACTTACATCTGCAGTGCAGCCTGTTCCGAACAGGCATGTTTTGAACGGGCTGCACTAGTCTAACTAATAAAGAAAGGAATTGGCGGGTGTATTGCTGAGGACCCAAGGACATGCAGTGTTGAATTTGGTGCAATTTGGACACGCGACATGTGTATTATTAATAAACTCTGAAGAAACTAGTGAACAGCGAGCCAGCGGGACGGGGCTTCAGGGCTCTGTCGCTCAGGTGACAGGTCAGGTCACTTACATCCGCAGTGCAGCCCCAATATGAAGTCACTTTATCCAAAACCGCGACTTGGGTGTGTTTTTTCCCATGAGAAAGAGTGTATTTTCCTGGTGTTTTTCACCGCGAGTCGCCGCGACTTTCACAAATGTAACCTATACATGCAGCAGTTCAAGTCAGAGTGCTGTCAGAAGTTGTTTGGATGAGCGAACAGGCATGTTTTGAACGGGCACTGCACTAGTATGATATAATAAATATATTTATAATACTAGAAGAAGAATAAATTGACCCC
>OMKR01102334.1:0-10241 GCA_900302355.1 Cyttopsis rosea
AACTCCTCAGCTCCAACTCTCTCCCGCACACACACACAGATTTTTAATTATGGCCCGTGCTATTCACGGCCTCCCAGAGGGCTTTGTCCAAATCTGCGGCTTCCTTCCTATATTCCTTTATTCCTTTATTCCTTCCGTTTATTTTAGTTGACCAATTTTCGCCCTGGGCCCAGGGTTTTTCCTTCTTCCTTTTAATTTAAATCGAATCCGACTATATCTCAAACGCCAATAATCACCCAGCGTCTAATGTACTCTTGTCTGACTTGCGAGAGGCTCTTGGCAGAAGGCTAGGCCCTAATCTACTTCCGCTCCGCACTCCCTATTTGCAATGCATGGAGTTATTTAGTACGCCTTCCGATTCCCAATTGGGTATACTAACATACGGTTTTAACCTAATCCTGTAACGTTAATTTTGACACGTTTCCGTACTTTAAAGTATCACTCCCCTTTTTCTTTTTTTTTCTTTCTTTTATTACCGGTACTAATTCTCCCTCTTGCATTGCCAGCAACACAACAAAAAGAATAAAAATAAAACCCCAAATTTAGAACGGATCACCAATCAACATTCTCACATCACAAATTATCCCCACATATGATTCTTATTACAGTGCGTCATACAGACTCCAATGACTCCAACAGACAAACCAGTGCCCAATTTATGTGAGAAAGAACTCACCTTGCTGGCGTTTGGACAGTGGGTTTGCCCCCTGGAATCACCGGAGACGTCGCCTAACGCAGCATGCCAAAATTCATGACGCCAGTTTCTGTGGTATCTTCAAAGGTGATGTGAGGATGATGATGGAAAGGATCTCCGCCGACATCGACTTGATTGTATAAAGCTTGATTTTATTACAGAAAAATTCAGCGTTGAACCAATTAAAAATATCACGGGGGAGAGCACCTTCGTTGAAGATCTGAAAACCACGCTCTGCCGTGATCTCTCCCGTTCAGGCTTATAAAGCATTTTGCACCAGGGGTATAAAACCCCTGACCATCTGACAGACCTTCTGACATTCCTAACTCGCCCTCGCACTCGCATGTGACCCCCAATAAAGAGGTGGTGTGGTCAGATGTCTTCCTCATCTGACTCCCAGTCCAGAAGTCCCCTGGGGCATCCCTATTGTTTAGGCTGACCGACACCCCACTGGAATTTCGGCTGTGTCCTCACTGTTTTAGATCAAAGCTTACATCATCAAATATCACAAAATATACGGAACATTAGACACCACATCAGAAAGTTGTGTAGTGTCAACAGTCCAGCAATCTTTGCACACAATACACAACTTTGAAAGTTGTGTAGTGTGTCCATGACATTAGTAATGAGTAAAAATAACTGCAATTTCAACTTGAATTTTTGGAATTTTTAGATTTACTTAAATTAACAAGTAACCAACTTAATTGTTTTAGTTCAGTGAACTTAAAAATTTGTTTATTTTACCAACATATTTCTATAACATATTGTGACTAATTTGAACTCAGAGTTTTGTGTCCGATCAACCATAGTAAAGTGTTAAGTTTGATGAAGTCCAAATGTTTGTTTGTCACTATTTTGATCAGGTTCTGTTGCCTTTTCATGAAAAGCACATGGAAGCATGCTGCTGCAAAGCACACCAATCTGAAGTCATCTAAGAATATAGTTTTTTTTTTCATTTATTGTGCATTTATATATTTGTTACTGAGATGCCATTACAGTTGTAGTTGTTGGGGAATGTTTCTGTCTATTTCACCATTTTATTTATTTTATCTTTATGACTTTTATCTTTTATTTTATTTTATCTTTTTTTAACGTGTTTTTTTTTCATCCAACACAGGTAATGTAATATTATTTATTGGAAGATTAAGATTTTTGCAATAGATAATTATATAGACATGTTTTCAATATTATTAAAAGTCTATTCTTGTCTTGACTTTGCAGATAAATGAAGAATTCAAAAGGATTACCACAGTAAATCTTGAGTCAACCTTAATGGCAAAACCTTGACCAACACACTGTAAAGCTGATGTATGTGGTCTCTTCAAGAGGGGGAGCCACCGGGATGAAAATAAAGCACATAAAGGATACCCTACCTGAGGTATAGAAAATATACACATCACATCATACAGAAAGGTCTCTTAAATGGGACATATTATGAAAAACTCACATTTTCAGTGCTTTTGCACATTCATTTGGGTCTCTGATGGGCCTACTAACACACAAACTGAAAAAAGACAACCCAGTGAGTTTTTCTTTTTTAATTGCTCTGCCCCCCATCTGAGTTACTCCACCCACGGCTGGATTGCCAGCGAGTGGAGTCACTGGAGCCCGCGGTGTGGTCTGCACTGCTCCAGACACTGCGGGCAAGGTCAGAACAAACTTTTAAATTAGGCCTTGTAGATGTAATATGAGTGAAGATTCAGCAACTGCATAGCCTATTTCTCGCATGACATTGTGATGCGAGAAATAGGTAATGAAATGGATGTGAGTGGTATTTTTTACATTTGCATTTACATTACATTTAACACTTCAAAGACATGAAAACAAGCATAATATGGCTCCTTTAACTTCTGCTGCCCCACTTTGTATATCCCCCTTCCAGATTATTTTTTTTTCACATATCATAAATGTATATATATTTTTTTCAGTCCAGTACAATTGAAATTCAATAAGTGGCCAATCCGTTGCTTGGTGCTGTAACTGGGGGAAGAGGACAACCTTTTCATGGTAAGAAATCATATCTACAGTATGTCTGTGTTATGAACACAGATCGGACCCAAGTGCGGGTCACGGACTCAGAGGCATAAAAAATAATTTATTTTGGGGTGAATTAAGTGGCGTGGAGACAGAGGATCCGGATGAAGCAGGGAGGAAGGCAGGGAATCCGCAGACGAGTAGCGTGGTGGTAGCGGCAACAGACTGGCAGTCAAATGGCAGTGATGAGAGGATCCTGGGAGACAAGGGTTAGTATAAGCTAGACGGCACACAGAACACATGGAACAAAGTTTGACCAGGAACATGAAATACCACTGAGATGAGGCAACAATCTGGTAATGAGTGTTTGGAGAGCCGGGGTATTTATGGAGAAGGCAGTGGAGGGAGTGGGAGACCTCGCCTCCGCCACACACACACACAAAAGACCAACAGTGACAATGGAAAAAGATACAGAAGGAACAATGGGGACTGGGAGGTACGGCCGGAGACCGTGACAGTCTGTCTGTTGGTCCAGCTACTGAATGCTTTTTGTTTGCCCAAAGGTGGTTTCTCTCAAACAGAATCCTTGTGAATTTACTTAAGAGTAAACAGTAACAGTAAAACATGACAATTTACTCCTGTAGAAAATTGGAATACACACATACACATACACACACCTACACACATACACACACACACACACACACACACACACACACACACACACACACACACACACACACACACACACATGCACGCCGACACGCACGGTAGAACAGGGCACCATTGTTCGTCTTATCAAAGTGGCCTTGAAGAGCCCTGCGATCTCGTCAGCTTCTGCTCACGCCACTTGTTATCTTAGCTAGCTATAAAATCTGCTTTCTGTCTGTTATCTTGGTTCGTTTTCATGAAAACGAACCTGCTGTGCATCATTATATTCAACTTCTATATTCAAGTTCATTAAACAATTGTGATTATATCTGTTTGAAGTCACAGTAATTACTTTGTGTCATACAGCTGTTCTGTATCCTCAAGTGGTTAAAGAGAAAATAACCGCCATTTGGCGAGCTAGCCGGGAGTTGGCACCGTCAATCAAACTAGGATGAGTGGTGAGCAGAGCCTTTTCATGAATTCTGTATTAGTTCATTGGCTGGTTGATTCTGTGTTTGGATGTGGTACAGTAGATCATCGTTTGTGCGTCTGAATAAATTGTGTTGTGTTGGAGAGAAGGGAGAATTGACGGGAAGGCGGAGTAGAAGTGGAGAATGAGAAAGATGAACAGGTAGTGGTTATGGCGAGAGCTAGAGACAGAGTGAGAAGAATCCAGGAAGCGCCGTGGAGCAGTGTGACTGTGACGTCAATGCGTGTCTATGTTTGTGTCTGTGAGTTGCACCCACCTTTGCCTCTAGGAGACACAGACTTACGTGAGTAACTTGACAGACTGACCATTGACAGAATCTAGTAGATGACTCTTTTTGACTCTGAGATTATATGTTGGAGAATTTCCTGTTGCTGTTGGTGAGATGAATCTGCTTCGCTGTTAGAAAACAAACTGAGATTCCTTTATCATATTTATTATTATTCCCCAGAGTAATAAGAGAGGGAATAGAGGTACACGCTCAAACAGTGACTCAGTTCCCTCTGAGGTACATTTGGAAAACACCAGTATTTATCCTCAGAGGAGGTTGGGCACATTCCGAGACAAGCCATGTGATTCGCTGTTGCCTTCAATCATAGCTTGTCTTAACAAAACCCAAAACGAACACCTATTATCGAGTGTTTCACACAAATGCTCCTTTACGAGCACAGGTCAACATGAGTGTTTACACAGATGGTCTTATACGAACCGGAAAATGAACCCAGGAAACAAACAGAGGAAACAAACCGAGGAAACAAACAAGCACAGTGATGAGGCCAGCACCAATAAAACAACAAAATCTTCCGGTCATGTAAAAAAAAATTCATAGATAAATAATAAAATAAACAGGAAGTCGGCCATCTTGAATCACATGACCGATTTCTCGCCATTTTCACACATCGTATTTGAACGAACTAGTCCTAGGGATCTTATCGCACCCACTTCTAATTCGCACACAATCATCTTCAGACATTGGAGATGAAAAGTTATTAAAAGCTTTTCCCTACGTTATTCCTGGTTGCCGTGACGACGCGGCCAATTTCCATGCTTCGCCATCAAACACGAAGTTGCTATAACTTCAGCATACTTTGTCCAATCTGCATAAAATTTCTCTTGCTTCATCAGTGACCCGCCCTGAACACATCTACACACCCATATTGACTTACAGTCATAGCACCCCCTACTAGCAACAGGAAGAAATTGCAATGTCACAAACATCATCCAATTTACATGAAATTCACATGGTTTAGTGTACACATGATGGTGGGCCCGTTCATCGCTGCTTGCAGCTTTAATTTTATTTGGATTTTGTTTTATCTCTATACTGCCAATGTTGATTGATAATATAACAAATTATGCTGTACTATTTTGAACAGATCATCTTCCTAGAAATTGTAAGATGAGAACCTTTCACAGGAAATCTTTGGTGTTTGTAATCAAAGAATGTTTGTAATAAAATGGGTTAACTGATAAATAAAAAATAAAAAATAATAAACAAAAAACTTACTGAGTACCTGTTACCCCGTGGAGACACCTCTCCAGACGGTGTTGAGATGCTACCTGAAGCAGATCAAAGACATCCGTCGTACAATGACCGAGTGGTCCAAGTGGATCGCACATAGATCCCCAGCCACTATGTGGCCTCCCGATGGTTCATTCGACCGCACGATGCTGTGTGCAGTTCAGCAGGCAATAACGGCAGAGCAAGCCCTGGCCATACCGAGTGCGAACCCTCGTAACAATAGCCTGAGTGGCTGCCTCAAGCTGGACGCCGTCCGTTTCACCATGGTAATAGATGACGCTGCAGCAACAGCCCCACAACAGCCCCACAACAGCCCCACAACAGCCCCACAACAGCCCGGATGGCATCCGCCGCAACAGTATGCCCAGCCCCAGCAACAGTACCAGATGCAAATGCACCACCCATACCATTCATGGCACAGCCCTATCTTCCTAGAAGGCAGCGTCAGGGACCAGTAGGAGCTAGAGGACCACCTGGAGGTAGAGGCCGAGGACGCAGATGAGGACAGCCAACGTGCTCAAGAGGACCCCTTCTGTGCTTTGACACTTTGCGTATTGGCCTCAAAAACCCTGTTACTAGGGGTACACACCTGACACCCCAGGAAATTATGACAGGGAGAGCAATGCTAGTCCCCTATGTGTGAGGACCCCATAAGGGCGCATCACTAGAACAATGTGCGAGTGAGTTGATTAACTATGCTAAACAACTCAGATGCCCCAAGGTCCGAGTGAGGGACGGGTGGTTCCACCTCTCCCACTGCATGCCATCCCCAGAACTAGGCAGGACCCTCCAGGAAGTCATGGACGACCTGACGAGATCCAGACCTGACACGAACAACCAACAAACAGAGTCATCAGCTGAAGCTAAGTAGCCGCACCTACACCTTGTTTCGGTCATACTGTTGAAACATGGAAACACCCCAGGGCCCTAGGCCCTGGCACCCATGGTTTTTAGAAGAAATGATCTATTTCTGTTTTAAAGATGACCTATTTACTAATTTTGAAATGTAATTATTCACATCTTGTCTTAACTGTTGCCCCCAGGGATTCTCCTCGGCCCCGGCTAAAAACAGGCATCCACTGTAAGGGATGCAAATGATCCATCCTGTGGGCCAATCGGTGGCCCAGCAGGTGACTATTATATCCTAATCCATTTTAACCTAATTATGGCATCTGCGTCGGACTCGGTTTATGTGGATACGATTGGAGTTCCAAGGGGGTTCCCCAACGAGTTTAAAGCCCAAAATCAGATTGCGGGAGGAGTCACTTCCATATTATGCCCCTGGTGTACCATTAATAAAAATGTTGACTGCAGTAACTACAGTATATCTATTACAATCAGCAGCATTTTGCCAACTACTCGTTTGATTTGTTTGAAGCATTGGGTGAGCAGTTGAATGCCACCTCATGGATGGCCTGGCAAAACTGACAGGCTATAGACATGCTCCTCGCAGATGAATGAGGGGTATGCCCCATGTTCGGAGACCAGTGCTGCACCTACATTCCCAATAACACTGCTCCAGATGGGAAGTTTACCCAGGCCATGACCAAACTGAAGAACCTCAGAGTGGAACTGAAAGTGAATGCGGTGGTAGTTCCTGGTAGTTCTTGTAATTCTAATGGTTATAGGACGTTGTGTGTTTTCTGTGATACGTACACTGATAATGAGAATGATTGGTGCTCAGCAAATGGTGATGATGTCTGCAATGTCTGATGCAGCGCTCCTGGTGGAGGAAACTTATGCTTTCCTTGTGTCACCTCCCCAGGATGCCCCAGACGACTGCAACGATGAGGCCATTGGGCTATCGAGCAATGGCTGTAGACGGCAATGACGGCACCTGAGGCCTCCAGGTAAGATACGGACCCGGTGAAGATGCTTGGTGCCTGTCATCCCAACCCATGGTCCATCAGCCCTGCCTTGTGATGAGGACTAGGCAAGGGGATTAGACACCCCAAACCTAGTCCTTAACAGGTGGCGGCAGAATTGCAAAGTTCCGAGGGCACGTTAAAAACACATATAGTGCAGAGGAGGAGATCAAAATTTGGTCAAAGTTTCTATAACATAGTAAGGTGGGATAGGGATCAGACCGTCGGTTCCTAACTGGGTGGTTAACAGCCACTACGGGGGCCAGATTAGATGCAGGGCTAGGGATTGCTATCGACTGGGTCACGGGTCGGTCGGATCGCAAATGGCATTAAGACCATGTCTCCAGAGAGGGAATGGCGGCTGCATCCGGCTCAATGTACAGTCAGGCCACTATAAGCTGAAACCGAGTGGGCTTGTAAGCGAGTAGTGCTTTCTGTGATCAGGGTTTTTGAAAATACAACACTGGGAAGCAGAGAGGCTAAGTGTCCTTCACTCAGAGTAGTGGGAGAGGGAGGAACTCAGTGGAAAGGGATCCAGCCTTGAGCTGCGTCCCAGTGAGGGAGGCTCGAAGGATCTCAGTAGATCTTTTTCCCTGGACCAGCCAAGAAGAGTTTTTATAACACACTGGGTTTTTCTCATCCAGGTTTTTCTGATGTCCACATACAACGCTGTCATGTCCTATATCTATCTATTGTTTGAACATGTGTTAGCTATCATTTTAAGTTTGTGTATGTAGATGTTCCATCTCCAAGGGGGGATGTAGAAAAATAGTAATACACACATACACATACACATACACACACCTACACACATACACACACACACACACGCACGGTAAAACAGGGCACCATTGTTCGTCTTATCAAAGTGGCCTTGAAGAGCCCAGCTTCTGCTCACGCCACTTCTTATCTTTTGTAGCTATGAAATCTGTTTGCTGTCTGTCCTCTTTGTTCATTTTCATGAAAACAAACCTGCTGTGCATTGTTATATTCAACTTCTGTTCATTTAACAATTGTGAGTATATCTGTTTGAAGTCACAGTAATTACTTTGTGTGTCATACAGCTGTCTGTCACTCCTCAGTTGTTTTGTGTGTGGACAGACCTGAATAAATGTACCAGTGTTTCTCTGAGGTCCCCACAAAACGTACAACTTACATCAATATCTTTCTTAAGTTTCTGCTAATAATGATTAGTTGGATAAAACCTGTGAAGCATTTAAAGGATATCTCTTTGACTTTGTTAGTCAAAAAATATTATTAAAAAAGATAATTCTTTCCAATAAATATCTCCAACAAAGGAGGACCAATATGACAAGGCAGAAGGAGTAATTATGATGTCTTTGACGGATTGCGGAAAGTTGACGGATTGCCTTATTTTTATTCTTAGTGTGCCATGAAAAACAAGTTTTCCCAACAGTTGTTTCAGTTATATCTAACAGGGGTGAATGTAATTTTAAACCCTTTAAAAAGCGAAATAACACCCAAGGGGACAGCATCAAAGACAATTGAAAGGCCCTTTGGTGTAACAGGGATTCCATAGTGTTGAATAAATTCAACATAATTGAAATAGTTGAAATTCTTTTTATTTTTTATACAAAATATATATATTGTTCCAGATAAAAAAAATCCTGTTAAGAGTGAAGTTATGTTTGTAAATTAAACTCCATGCCAGTAACATTTGTTTATGGAATGAAGAAAGTTTGAGGGGAATTTTGTTAATATTAGTAGTGCATAACAACAAGACTTGAGACCACCAACCGAAGAGAAGACATAGTGGGGAATAAAATTCCATAATGAGGTTGGACACTAGAAGTAACGCCTGATCTAATTAATTTTGAAGGTAGAATTTAGTGTGGTCAAGTCCAGAAAATTAAGGCCACCTTTACCATATGTACTCATTAAAACAGATTTCTTTAGATTATGAGTGTGGTTTTTCCATATAAAATTAAATAGAACTTTGTCTATTGTTTTACATATGTGAGGATCTACATATAGCGACAGCACAGCGTTGATAATCTAGAAATTCCTTCGGTCTTTAAGAGTAGAATCCTGCCTCTTCAAGATAAGTCGCGTACAAACCATTGATTAAATTTATTTAATTTTTTCAATAATTGGATTAAAATTATTGGAACATCTCTGGGGTTCATTTTTATCTATGACACCTAAATAAGCAACATAATTCTATATGGGTTTTTTAGAAATTGAATCAAAATTACAATCTTTAATAGCTAATAGTTCAATTTTTTTATATTTAAGTGGAGTGGCTTTAGTAAAGAGATCTATAAGACTGATAGCTAGAGGTTCTTGCTGTTCTTTAGAAACAAGGTTGTGTTGTCTGCCAGCTGACTAATTGTAATAGTTCTACCAGCAATTGAAGATTACTAGACTTAATATATTCACATATAAATTGGGCAGCAAGTAAAAATAGATAAGGAGAAATTGGGCCCCTGCCAAACGCCGCATTTTACTTATATAAATAAAGGGTTTTGATTGCATTACAAAATAAATCTCTGGTCGCGGGGGGCTGGTCAGGGGGCTGCTGGGGGCGCAGAGTGGCCCACCATGGTGGGGGCACATGGCGGGCCACTCTGTGCCCGTGGCTGGTCACTGTAGGTCGGGTGCCTCGGGGTGCCGAGGGAGGCACTGGGACCCAGTCGGGTCTGGGGTGGGGTCCGCGTGGCCGCTGGCTGTCCTGCTGGTCCCTTGCCTTGATCTGGTTGTGCTCCGCCTATCCCAGTGCTGGAACTCAACTCAGTACATACACCACACCATAGGCCTAGGGTTGGGCGAGCTATGAGGGTAGGGATGTGGCGGGTGGCTGTGATCTTACCCGTCACACTCCTGCCCTGGCATGCTTCACAACTGTCCTGCAATTTTAATACCACCTATATTAGCTTACAACACATACACACCCACACAAATCTTACTCCAAACAACACACCACCAGACCAGGGTCTGAGGGGCAGGAGGGGTGCGAGTGATTCGGGTTCGACATGCCTGGATGACTCGCACCCCCACATCCTGCAATTTTAACTACATATATCAACA
>OMKR01102342.1:1691-15437 GCA_900302355.1 Cyttopsis rosea
GACACCAGGATCACCTTCCTTTCCTGGCCCTGGAACTCCTCCACCGAGCCCACCTGGACCAGGGCCAAAACAACACACCTGAACTAGGATCCAAACACACCTGAACTAGGATCCAAACACACCTGGACCAGAAACAAAACAGACCTGAACCAGGACCCAAACACACCTGGACCAGGGTCAAAAAACACCTGCTCGGACAATAAAAGGCAGATGGCATCACCCAGAGCTGTAATTAAAATATAGTCACCCACCTTGAGGTATTTCATGTCCTTCGTTTTGAGATCCTTCTCCACTCTCTCCAGGGCCTTTCGGATTTTCTGCACCTGCGTGACCCCAGGAAATAAGTTGGATCCAAATGTGAACATTCAATTGTTTTGTATATGACATCAATAAATCAACA
The DNA here is from genome assembly GCA_900302355.1 of Cyttopsis rosea. NCBI lineage: Eukaryota > Metazoa > Chordata > Actinopteri > Zeiformes > Parazenidae > Cyttopsis > Cyttopsis rosea. The sequence continues at coordinate 2,092 of OMKR01102342.1, forward strand.
GCAGAACCTGCAGTATTAGGAGTGTGAATTACATAGATCAGTGTTTTTCAACCACTGAAAATGTTTCAAATTCCACTTAAAATAAATAATAATGGAAACTAGCTCGTGTTGCAAGATCCAAATTGCAAGGCCCCACCAATTCATCAGTTCCAACCAGAATAGATGATTCTCGAGTCATTTAAAAGATTTGTTCACGAGTCTTGCATCACTACCTAATAGTACGCCATAATAATAATAATTTTTTAGAGGTTAAGGATTGTGGTGTGCCATGGACTTATTTAATTGCAAAAACAAAGAAAGTTAGAAAACACAGACATAAAGCAGCAGTTCACAACATTTGTTTGACCCACAGCCACCTTGAAAATCTCAAAAGGGGACAGGTACATTTTCAGAGCATGTTTATTTTAACATTCGAAGAAAGACAAACAAGCACAGACAACCTAGTGTTCTCTTCTATTATCTATTGGTTTATCACAGTGGTGGTGCATTTAAAATGTTTTAAAGAAAATTTTGATTTTTAAACATTTTTGAGATCTTTATTCCCTCTCCCCAGGCCATGAAATTTTTTTATATAAAAAAAACAAACATTGAAATCGTTTGTTTTCCAATGATTTGCAAAACAATGATTTGCGACCCCTTGCAGTATCCTCGTGGCCCACTAAGTGGCTAGCAGCCATCTTCTAAACACATTTTTTCCCCTTCTCACCTGCTTCCTGTAGGGGGCGATGATGCCGATGTCCCTGGGCGAGATGGTGGACAGGCCTCTTCTGCCTTGAGTCTCAAACAGTTTCCTCACGTAGTCCATCAGCACTTCCACCTCGGACACGTTGAAGAAGGACGGGCTGCTCGCCTCGCGCTCATCCACGCCCGTCACACCGTGGAAAATCACCGGGAAGTTCTGAGTGACGAGAACGGGGCCGGGGGGCGGGGTCTTTGAGTATCGTCAAGTCATGGGACTCGCGATAAAACAGGAAAAAAACGTTACCTGTTTGGGGAGATGCTCCCATCTGCAGTAGGATTCGCGGATCATCTCGTTGGCACAGACTTGGAGCTCTCCGTCGTAGAAGAGCTCGTTGGGAATCTTCAGAATGGCAGGATGGGACCTGGGAAAGAAAGGAGGGTAAAATATATACTGTAGGTGACACACAAGAGTTTCACAACAGAAAGGTTCCCTGAAGAAGTGCTCATAACACCTGTAGTTGCGCAGCAGTTTGGTGACAAAGCGATTGTCGAACGTCTCTCCATCCTTCTGGTACGCGGGCACGGTCGTCATCAAGCGCTCCAACAGGGACACTCCTGGAGGAAGGAATCATGGAAAAAATCACGACACTCGTCGTCCTTGTAAAAAGTAGAACAGTTCACATCGATATAATGCATACCTATGCATTATATGTGTGTGTGTGTGTGTGTGTGTGTATCTGTATGTGTTTTTGAACTATACTTAATCTGTTACAATTATAGCAATTGCAGTTTGTTAGCCTAAACAGACAGGACAGAGATAGATAGATAGATAGATAGATAGATAGATAGATAGATAGATAGATAGATAGATAGATAGATAGATAGATAGATAGATAGATAGATAGATAGATAGAGAAACTGAAGAATTAGCTGAAAAGTTGGCAATATACATAATCTGAAATTTGACTTGATAGTGATGTAAACACAACATACACAATAAACCTAAAAATGAACAAACTAGAAACTAGTCAATAAACTAGAAACATAAACCTAAAAATAAATGGCAATGGCAGTGGCAATGTACAATAAACCACAAACAATAACCAAAACCTCAAAATTAACAGGTAAAAAACCCCAATAGAATTACCAGAAAAATAGATGATTTAGCACATTTGATGCTGCTACCACATGCTCCACCAAGTAAATGTGATTCTATCAAATAGCGAAAGATTATTACAACATGTTTATGATAGATAGATAGATAGATAGATAGATAGATAGATAGATAGATAGATAGATAGATAGATAGATAGATAGATAGATAGATAGATAGATAGATAAACAAACAAACAAAAAATCTGACATTCCCCATATTGTAGCTTTAGCTCCTCATTCATCAAATTCCCAGTTCAACTTTCGTTTGCGTTATTCAGGGTTAGGGTTACTTTAAAATTTCCATGACCAAACATTTTGTGAAGTCTAGGTGTATATATTGGCAGCACGGTGGCTCAGTGGTTAACACTGTTGCCTCACAGCAAGAAGGTCCTGGGTTCGATTCCCGCCTGGGGCACTGTTGGCACCGTGCTCCGGTGGGTTATCGCCCGATCAGGGGCCTTTCTGTGTGGAGTTTGCACGTTCTCCCCGTGTTTGTGGACCCACCACCTGGAATTGGTCCCCGGGCGCCGACAAAGTGAGGGCTGCCCACTGCTCCTGGCTGCCCCTGGAGGAAGGACGGCCAGGATGGGATAAAAGCAGAGACTATATCTCATCGTTCACCACTCCTGCATGTGTGTGTGTGTCACCCTCCGCATGTGTGTGGTAAAATGTGTGATCAATAAATCCTTCTTCTTCTCTTCTATACTGTCAAAAGTGCCATGACTTTGAATAGTAGCTTTTATAATTTACAAAATAAGCTGCTTATTATCGCAATAATATGCACGCGACGCTCCCCTGCGCAACCGGACGACTCGAGGCTGCAAGAACTCTTATGAATGACAAGAACTCTAAAGAACAGCCTGCGCTCATTTACCGTGTTAGAACGTAACAACAGCGTCACGCTCTCTTCGACGTCGCTCCCAATGAATCCATACAATGCAAGTGCCTACGTCAACAGAAGTGCGCCCATATTACTGGTAATATGCGCACAAACAAAATCACGGCAGCAGCGTCTTACAATCGCTATTTTGAATGTTATGAAATTTATATTAAAAGCATATAAATTATTTTAAACTTAGTGTAAATGAATGACATGAACATATTTATTAAACAAATTTCCATTACTTTTCCAAAACTTTTGGGATTTTATGTTTTTCCAGTACTTTTCCAGGTCTGGGAATAGCAATTTTCAGATTCCATGACTTTTCCCGGTTTTTCATGACCGTATGAAACCTGGTTATTTCCATGACGCGTCTTGTGGAAAATGCAGTGGCTGTGTCCATGTGGTGAGAACCTACCCATGTGGTGCTTCAATGCCAGGGGGGATCTGAGGATGGGTCCCAGCTGCTTCGGGTCCCCTGCCAGCACCACCTGACTGGAGCCCACCTCCACAAGCCCTTTGTCCAAAAATATATCAAAAAAATGATCGATCAATTCCCCTGTATCGGATACAAAACACCAGGAAATATGACTGTCAAGGGTTGTTTTTGGGCCGTACCTGCCAAGGGCACGATGCATTCGCTCTCCACAGCGTGTCCAGCCTCGTCCACAAACACATGGGTGAAATGGCCGGGACGTATGCCTCCTGAAACCAGCCTACCAGGAATATAAGATATAAATATGTAGGAGCATTTTAGAGGCAGCGGTATCCTCTCAGAGAAGCTGGAACCCAGCAGAGTGATGGGTTTAGATGCTGCCTTTCAGTAATGCCGTCATGCATTCAAGTCACAATTTTTCCATTCAAGTCACTGCCATTGTTCCTTAACTCAGATGCACGTGTTCTGGGTGCATGGTTAGCCCAAAGGGTTGCCTTCACGCTCAGCCCTGGTCTCCGGGCGCTTTTAAACGTGCCCTCAGGGTGCCGGCTTTCAAAAGCCAACTCAGCATAGAACCCTCAAGTCCTCCGACAGCAGCTGATCTCGTTGTGCCACCGAGACTCATTGAGCTTGGTCGGTCTCCTCCGATTATTTGATTAAAGGAACAGGACGGATGGAAAAGTCTGAACTTGAACCTGCGACGACAGGAACGCCCTCGTGGTGCCACCTTTCGAAAGCTCACTGGGCATTGAACCCTTCAATCGTCCTCCTACAGCGGCTAATTTCTTTGAGCTACTGAGTCTTCAGAAAACTAGTTGTCCCCTCCATTCCAAGGAAGAGGACTTAGATGGAAATTTCTGGAGTTGAACCTGTGATGGCAGCACCGGAAGGCAGCGTCTGAACCATCAGGTTGTTTTCACGCTCTGCCCTGGTCTCCGTGCAGCTCATCTGGCACATCAAAAGCTCATCTGGCATCGAACGCTCAGGTCCTCAATAATGTTTTCTCTATCATAGCGGCATTCTAGAAGGCACTTTACACCGTTTTCTCTACCTTAGGGACACCCAGAGAGCACTTTTGCACCATTTTCATGAGACAGAGAGGTAAGTTTAGTGTTTCGTGTCATTTACCTTCCAGCAGTCAGTAAGGTGGTGACCAAAATCCTATACTGCAACAGCTCCTCTTTAGGGGGGTACTCGTATGTATTCCCTACCAGGTTACAGCAAGCCTGTGGAAATATATGCACCAGAAATCCACAAATGACATTACCACATTTCTAAGGTTCTGGTTGTTTGGAGTGGTGAAAATGGAAAGTTTGAGCAATGAAAGCATTGAAAAAAGCAATGAAATGAGGACACCGTCCATCAGAATTTCAGTCACAAAAAACGACGAAAGAAAATAGAAAATAACTTTTTTATTTTCCACACAAATTGTCACAAAATTGTCTTTGGCTCACCAAACTACAAGGCTCACCTTCAGTTCATCAGGAATCATCCTCCGGTCCCGGCTGCTGGCGTATATGCGGTACAGTTTGCGCGGCTCTACGTGGTCCAGGATCTTCTTGCAGAGCAGGTCGGCGGCGCTGTTGGACGGAGCGCAGGCCAGGATATTGCACGACGCCTGGGTCTTCTCTATCTGCTTGATGGCCTCCACCAGAGTCACCGTTTTACCTGAGCACCACACAAATAAAGATTTGCTTTGGGCCAAGGAAGGGGAACGCTTGGGGTAAATCACTCCTCACATTCAAGTTTATAGCTTTGTGGTGAAATGTATGCCAGTTCTGACAGACAACTCTTGAAATTATATTTATTTATTTTGCATCATTTGAGGTTGGGGTTTGGGCTCTACTTACTCATCACTCTCTGCAACATATATGTACATATATGTACAACACACATATATATATATCACTCCTATATTTCTAGTGATCTAGAAATACAGTATAGGAGTGATGAGCTTGAATTCCCCCATTGGATAGAAGAGTAGAGCCCAACAGGTGGATGCAGGGGAGGTTGAGGAAGCGCAGCAAGGCAGCAAGTAAGCAGGCAGAAAGCAGGTAGGGCAGGAGGGATTGGCTGCTTAAACAGGATGGCCTATTTGTGCTATAAAATAGTCAACTAATCACAAAGGGACCAGGAGGAAGTAATATGTTGATATGGAAATGGAACATGTCAATTATGTACCTGTGCCAGGTGGTCCATAGACCAAGTAAGGAGCAGGTCTGGATGAGCCGGCGACAATGTGCTGTACAGCCTTGTACTGCTCTGGATTCTGTTCCAGCTTTGAGTCAAAAAGCCTTTCAGAAGATGTTTAGAAGTATGAGGTTTGGACAATGCAAGCAATAGGGTCACAAGTAAATATAGTCCAGGGGTGGCCAAACCTTTTTGGTTGTGGGCTACATACAGAAAAATATAAGGAGTCATGGGCCAAACAATATTAACCGCAGGAGTTTCCAACCAGTTACACTGCAAGAAAAACTGTGTTTTTAGACCATAAAACCCCTGTGACATCGAAAATTCATTTTCTACCAAAATAACTATAAGAAATAACAAACAAAAACAAAAACTAAGAAGTGCAATTTTAGAGACTATGTTCTCACGCGCCATATTCCATTTTATTTTACAAATTCACGCCGGGCCACTTAAAAACAGGTAGCAGGCCGCAGTTGGCCCGCAGGCCGTAGTTTGGCCATGCCTGATATAGTCCATTACAATTATCACAAGGGGGCAGTTAATACAGGGATCTCAATGATGAAAGTCTCCGCCCTCAAGGTAGTCCAATTAGAAAGGAGTACTACTTCCATTTGTTAAGCACCAACCTGAGCATGGGCAGTTCTGTGTGATTGCAGGGGGAAATGGGTCCTTGAGGAAACAGCACCTGGCCCAGTCTGTGCTCGGAGGCCAGATCCACAGCTCTGTGCTGGATACGCAGGGTCAGGCGGTTAACCGTGAACTCGACGCCAAACTTCATACCCTCCACAAACATGCCCAGCAGCCTGTGGACACATTCAGGTTTCATGGGTGTTTTGGCCACGTCCATCCTGACCGTGATAATTAAACTCAAAGATCAATCTGAACCAAGCTTACTGGGCACTGAAGCCCAGTTTGACTTGCTCCAGCTCCACTGCGTGGACGTAGCCGCGGTACTTCACTGCCGTTGAGCCTTTGGGGAAGACCAGCAGCCTGTCCCCCGGCAGCACCGACGGACGGTTCTCTGACACACCGGGCACCTGAAGAAGATGACTGGATGTTGAAAATGAAGGGGTGAACTAAGAGAGTTACTGGATAGATAGATAGATAGATAGATAGATAGATAGATAGATAGATAGATAGATAGATAGATAGATAGTAAATAATAAAGCATGTAAATAAAAATGTAGCATAAATAAACAGAGAAAGCAAAAAACACAATAAATATAATATACAATATACAATAAAATATATCTAAAAACAGGAAATATAATCCTATATATTTTTTTATGTTTTAAATCTATTTTTGGCAATGTACAATAAATCAAAAAATATATCAATAAACAGTAAAAATTCATCTTAAAATAAAAAATATATAAATTTGGAAATAAGCCTAAAAAATGTCGGCGTCAGTGAATATGTGCGAGGGGAGTCGCTACCTCCAGAATGAGAAGTTTCTTGTTTATTTTGTCCCGGACCATAGAGGCGTCCTGTCTGTCATCATTTGGGATGTTGTATCTCCTGATGTCCACCTCCATCTGCTGCTCCTCCAGGAAAAGCAGCAGGTGGAACCTGTCCGAGTAGTTCTCCATGCTCAGGGGGCTCTCCAGGACGGCTTTTCTACCGGAAACACAGACAGATTTAGGATTTAGAGATGTCAGTCCACCGCCCATACCACATCAAATTTCTTATTTCATGAATAAAAATAAATGATTGAGGTTGTTGGCACATCCGCACATCACTACGTTTTGATGGGGGAATTGTTTTTGTTTTTGTTGGTTGATGTGTTTTGTATGATTTAATGTGCAATGATTTGTTAATAACAATATTATATAAGTCCCTCAGTCTCCTGCCCATGACCTTTTGATCGCATTATAACTCAAACCATCATCTTTTTCCTACTTGTGCAACTAAATTGGACTAAATTTGAATAAATTACACTTCACAGCCTGACATGCTATATTTTTTATAAATAAATAAAAATGTTTAAACATACTTGTAAATGAACACTCAATTTGTAGTAAAAATAGGCTCCAAAAATAAAGAATAATATATCAAGAACATTGAATAGATCCTGAGACAATGTGCTTCTCTTTATAGTTAGTTATTTCATAATTCACATTATATGAAGTTATATGAAAGATTTGTTATCGTAGTTATAATGTAACCTTAAGATTTATAATATGTCAGATTTATATATATATTTTTTTAATTGTATCATGCTGCAGTTGATCTATCAAGTAAGCAGTCTATCAAGGATTTAGCAGTGGATGCTAATATACTGTACACATGTATACAAACCATGTATTCCCAAGTAATCTACTTTTACGCTACTCTTTCTAGTTTATGAACAGCTAATATCAGTTGTGAATAACACTCTAATTTAATGGGTAGTGAATGTGTGAAACAGCAAAGTTACCTTGCATCGGGGAATGTACCGAACTTTAGTGCTTTTAGGAGCCGATCCATGTAAATGGGCATCTTGTAATGTGGCAGCTCAACCTCTATTCTCATTACCGACAGACTGGTTGGAAGAAACGTTGGAAAATTAGATGAAAAAGGTATTTTTCAAATTAGATCAGAAACAAAAAAATCAATACAAACACACAAACAAACAAATAAAAAAATAAATAGAATGAATAAAATAAATTAAAAGTGCGTGATGCTTTACCCTTCGAGGGGCTGTCCTTCCACGATAGTGCACGGCTCCAGCGGCGTGGGAGCGGGGATGGAGCGGGGCCGGTAGGGAGCCACGGGTGCCAGTTCCAGGCCCAGAGAGGTCACATACTGCACTTCGATGAATCGCACGATGTGGAAGGAGGCGGAGGAGGGCAGCAGAGATTCCCTGAACTCAAAGGCCAGCGTGGCCGGATAGAAGCCCACCAGGCTGGACTGGAAATGGACCTGGATCTCATACCGGTAACCTGGAGGGAAACAAGTGCACGTCAAGGTTTGTGATGCTGACCACATATACAAACAGATAAGATAAGATAAGATAAGATAAGATAAGATAAAATAAGATAAGATAAATTATTAATTAGAAGACTATTAATCCCAGTGGGGAACTTCAGGTGTCAAAAAAGAAACAGTGCAAGGGCGATAAGAACGAAGGGGTAAGAAGAAGTAAGGAGATAAAAAATCGAATATAAAATAAAAACAACCTATGTACACATCTATCCAGAGTTGCCATGGAGTAGCACGATGCTAACTAGTAGTACTATGCTAACTGGTAGTAGTGAGCCCCATGTGGGCAGATGCAGTTAGAAGTTTGATTAAGTATACAGTAGAGTATATACAATTTATAATGATTTATAATGCAGGGTGGTATTATAATGACCAAAGTATAATATAATATAGTAGTATAGAGTAAAGGACAGTATGACATAACATAGGTTAAAAATATGATGATATGGTAATAATATAGTATAGTAGTATAATATGAGTAAGTATAACAACCAACCAACAATTTTTCCGTCTGTATATAATATATTGAATTCAATAGAATATATTGAGTCTTGTCATTGATGTGTGTGTGTGTCTTGCCTGGGGTCAGGGTGAGCGGCTTGGCCGGGGTCACTTTGTGCTGGTCCTCCAGAGTGAAGTATCGCAGCCAGTGCAGCGGAGTGTAGTAGGTGAAGAGGACGGACTCTGTTCCACTGTTCTCCACATAGAGACGCACCACCGTCTGACAAGATAGATAGATAGATAGATAGATAGATAGATAGATAGATAGATAGATAGATAAAATATTGTAGGGCTGTCAAACGATTATAATGATTCATCGCGATTAATCGCATGATAGTGGTTAATAATTAATCATACAACAACAATCATTAACATAATTAAAATTAACGATTAATCAGAATTATAAATGAATGAATAAAACAAATAAATAATAGCATTGTGCTGCAGCCCCCTGCAACTCCTAGAGGGGCCCCTGGGGGCCACAGACCCCAGATTGGTATCAGTCTGTATAACATGAAGCCTTTCATATTTACAGCAGTAAATATGTAATGTAATGTAGTATGTGTAATGTATATGATGTAGTAAGTTTGTATTTCGGAGAATTTTAATTTGAAATAAGAATTTGTCAATATACAATGACCTAACGATAAACAATGAGAAATAAAAACAAGCTTTAACAGTAAACAATTAAAATATACTTAGAAATCAACAATAAACAAGAAAATGTCGGCAATAAACCTCAAAAACTCCTCTTGTACTTATTTACTTCCTAATTTATTTAATCAGTGAGGGCCGCGCACGGCTAAGAAAACTGCCCAAAATCTGTATAAATAAATACCTCTCCATTTGAAGCAAAGCAGATCCGCCCGTCTGTGCACTCCTGGTCTGAGGTGATGCTGACGCCATTCTTATCGGCAATGAACTGAGACCTGGTAAGCAAAGAAGGAAGTTCAGTCCCAGATTTACAGTTTAATTGCTGCCAGTTCCAGTTGCGTTGTTTTGTTGGTGATTACACACTGACATCACTAAAGGATTCAAAGGTCAATTGCGCACATTCAATCACGTTACTGTCTAATATCAGTATACTTAATAAATAATAAAAACATTATTTTGTATTTGGGTTAGGGTTTCTTAGAGTCTTCAGTGTGATTTTTGGATGTCCTAAAACAGTGATTCTCAATGTGGGGTTCGGGGACCCCCCACAGGTCCTCCTCCACCATTAGAGAATGTACAATAGTTATTTTTCTGGTTTAGTGTAAGTTTTCACATTCATTGTGTATTTGAAATTGTTTCTATCTTCTGGATAATTTCTAGATTTATCCTGTTTGGTTTATGTATCTATCTATCTTCAATGTGCATGAACCATAGAAAAGTACAAGCACGTAGGGTTAAAAAAAGACAATTATAAAAATATATAAACAAAGAGATTTTCCTCACCGCAGGCCACTAGAAATGGAAATTGAAAGTATTGAAATATGTGTGTCCACCTCTTCAAAATCTAGGCACTAATAAAGTTAGAAAAGTAAAGTGATAATAATAAAAACCCATAGGTTTTCCCCTTGAAATACAAACCTGATAAACTGCACTACTAAACGAGTCTAATGAGGCGTTTTGCATGGGCGTGGTCAACATCCACAGGCTCTGATTTAATCCAAATAGAAATTTAAAAAAACATGTGAGTCATTCCAACAAATGACTCATGAATCATGCTCTCACTTGTCCGTTTTGAGTTTGCTCATGAGCAGGTTGGCCAGTTTTCTCCGGCCTCGTACTCCGCTGGCGGGGGCAGGACCGGGACCCGACACCCCCTGCTGGCCTTGCTGGACTGGATCTGCCTGTGGGCCCCGGGATGAGTGCCACTGGTCCTGGTACAGGGCCTTCACCTGCATGGGGGGAGGGGTAATATGCATCGGTAACTATAAAAAGAAATTATAAATTTTTTGGGGATACAATTTTTTCCCACTGATTTTGAAGACCTGATGTGTTCATACCCCAAAAACAAAACAGGAAAGAGGAACTCAATAAAACAACAGGAACTCGATAAAACAACACCAAGATAACATTCATAGCAGAATAACTTGTCTAAGATTAAATATAAATAACAAGTAAAAGTAAATATATGGATACATTAAATCAAACAAAAACAAAATTTGGCTTAGGTGGTAACTTTGCGTGACATCGACTGCGACTCTGGCTGGCGAATGTCATGGCCAATGCAAACAAGAAGTTTGGGAACTGTTTCCCTGTTTGGGAACACTTTGGTTTCCCGGTGAAATACAACAACGGACAAAGACAAGTGGACAAGATGAAAGCAGTGTCATTGTTCAGTAGTATGTTTCCGGCAACACATTAAACTTGATAATTCATTGAGACATTGGAACTATTTTCTGAGAGGGGGTGCTATAAATATTATTTAACACCTTTGAAGCAACCAAAGGACATGTAATAAGTGATAATGTAATAAATCTAACCAGAACTTTGGACAGGAAAGTAAGTACAAGGATCTTTCTCTGATTTCTCTCCACAGGTAATTATAACTAAAATGAGTGGGTTTTCATTTAGAATAGATAAGTGTAAATACAAATAAATATTAAAAAATAAAAATAAAAGTTCATATATGGATACATAAATCAAACAAAATGTTTATGTTGAAATTGAGACCTCATAAATTTAAGACAATTTAAAAAAAAGAATTCAAGACATTTTTAAGACTTTTCAAGGACCTGCAGGCATCCTGGAGAGCCTTGATCTCACCTTGGAGTAGAAGCGCACTCTCCCTTGGCGGACAGACACTTTATGGTTAACTTTCAGGGCATAGACAACTCGACTGAAGTTTGGATCTTTGAGTTCTGCATTCCTGAAAAGAAGAAGAAGAAGAAGAAGAAGTAGAAGATTAGGGCTGTCAAATGATAAAAATATTTAATCACATGACATGTGTGTGATTAATCGCAATTTTTAAATTGACTCAAATTTGACCCAAGAGAAAGATTTCTGTATGTTGTAAAGCAGAGCAGAGTTACAACCATCTGAGGATTTGGCTATTGAGAACAGAAACACAAAATAAAATACAAACACAAAATGTATTTAATGGCATTTTCACCATAAACAAGCCGCTATCGTTCTCCTTATCTATCTATCTTATCTTATCTTATCTATCGACCTATTTTCCTTTGCACTGACTGAGCCAGTTGCTTATGCCATGGACACCATTGTGATCAAGGAGTTTCCCTCTGGCTTCGGAGATGAACCAGTACCAGACCTGGGACCATGAAGGCCGCATCGACATGGGGGAGCAAAGAGCAAGACAGAGAGGCAGTGTTTGGCAGAGAGTAGTGGTAGACCAATATTGAAACATTTATTTGAAATTATGGTTACAATTACAGGTTAATAACGGTATTTTTTCGTTCTTTTATTTATTACAACAAATTAAAATAGTTACTTATACTAACTTTCGGTATGGTGCAGATGTGTACCAAATGCAAAGTAGGCTTGTTTTGCGTGTGGAACATACTTCAAATCCAAGTTCCCACATAAACATATTAAGTGGCGGGACCAGAAGTGTATTTAGACTCGCACTTTGAGCTTACTACACACACAGCACGCTTAGCTTAGCTAGCCCAGCCAAGCCTCTGGCTGGCGAATGTCATGGCCAATGCAAACAAGAAGTTTGGTAACTGTTTCCCTGTTTGGGAACACTTTGGTTTCCCGGTGAAATACAACAACGGACAAAGACAAGTGGACAAGATGAAAGCAGTGTCATTGTTCAGTAGTGTGTTTCCGGCAACACATCAAACTTGATAATTCATTGAGACATTGGAACTATTTTCTGAGAGGGGGTGCTATAAATATGGTGGTGGGGTACAGCGCGCGCACGCACACACACACACACACAGGCTCCGTGGAGCCTGACACGGGAGTGGGGCACACAGGGCTTTTTTGTTTCGTTCAATTAGGAAAAGGAGTACAATAAATACATCTAAATTAATAAAAACGCACCGTTTTTATTTTAGTTTAATTTGGAGAAACAGTAAACTCACAGACGCAGCGGAACGGAGATGAGTAATATCTCCAGAGTCTCCATCATTTAAGCCACTGCTCTATACTTGCCTGTCTGCCACAAATCTTTGCATGTAAAGTATGAATTAAAAATCGATAGTGCTTTTGAGAATCGATACAGTATCACAAAACATAATATCGTGATACCGGTATTTGATTTGGTTCTAAGAGACAATGCACATATTTTTCTGTGTTCAAGTGTTAAATAAATGTTCATTTAAGTTCAGAATTTTGTGTCTCATTTGTGATTATTAAATTGTATTTTATCAGATGCAAAAGTAAACAAAGAATAGGAGAGAAAGGGGTAGAGAGAAGGAGACAGGTATTCAGAGAGGAAGACAAGTAATCAGATAGACAGGCAGAAGAAATAAAGGAGGTGAAGGGAGTGTGACAACAAGAGATAAAACTTTGTGTGTGTATGGCGTGAGTGTGTGTGGTATGTGGACTGTGTGTGTGTAGGTGTGTGGGAGTGAGGGTATGTGTATG
>OMKR01102353.1:0-12646 GCA_900302355.1 Cyttopsis rosea
AGCTCCAGATCCTGGTTAACATGTGAGACGACTACCTGCTAATACCAGATATTCTTTCAATTATTGGGGAGCGCCGGCTGGTATTAAGATCGCTGCACGCAGGCTTAATGTGTATCATGTCTTATTCCAGCGTGGAGCAGCAGCCATGGAGAAATCGAGTGGAGCTGTGCAGCTATGAGGCCAAAATTACATTTCACTTACATGAATACTTTGGCTTATTATTATGGTTCAATATGGGGTTCAAATGTATTTATTTATTAAATTATTTATTTATATGTTATTAATTTATATTTTATATTATTATTTATTTGTGTATTTATATTCAGTATATATTTTTTCTATTCATTTATTTATTTACATTGTTTATTCATTTTAATTTCTTTTCTTTGTTTTTATTGTGTCATTGTTTTACAATTAGAGACATCTAGATGCTAACACACCTTCACTCGCATTCTTATGACAGTAGCTTTTTCGGCCAGGAGGAGCCGTCGTCAGGTGGCGTCCGACTTTCCTCGGACGTTTGGACCCTGAACCGTCAGCCAGTGCTCTGAGACCCTTGTCATGACACCTTTTATATCTCCCCTGGCTAAGTGCAGTCTTGCACCGCGCCAGTATGTGCACCATCTCCCTCCACATAACACTGGACAGTGGGTCCTCCCTCATACCCCACCTGTGCAGGTTTTGTTGGTGAGAGTGTCGTACACTGATCGGAGCAGGAAAGAGATGCGAAAGGGCTCCAGTCTCCAAAGTTCAGGCCATGTAATCTTCCGCTTTGGCAGGTCCCACTTTGTCCAGGCTCCTTGTGGTCCAAGTTCCACCGCCCTGGACCTTCGCCCTTCCTCCTCCAGGTGTCGGACCTCGGCTTGGATCATGTCTCTCCTTTGCCTTGGGTCTGCTTTCCCCCATTGTTGGAAGTGGGTGGCTCAGAGTCCTTGTCTCCCCATGCACGGGTTCCCGATGATGTCCTTTAACTTCAGCATGCTTTCTGCCTGTGCCTGATGCCTGTGTCTGCTGCCCACTTGCGTCCTGATCTTGTGGTGCCTCTGACCTTTTCATTGCTGGACTCTGTGTACATCATCACAGCCCTGCACTTTGCCTCCTTGAACTCTTCAACCGCTGATGATAGGGGTCGCTGTAACTGTCCAGACCCGATGTATAGCCCTACTGACGTGAAGCTCGTGAAATTCCGAGCCACCTGCGGAGGCGTTTGTTCTCTCGCCTCTCGACTCCTTCCACTGATGTCACCTGGAGGCACATCACAGATTGTCAGTAGCCACGTGATTCTTGGTAGCGGACCATGCTGGAAGAGCCAGAGTGTTCACAATTCCATTTAATTATTATTTTTTCACTTTTTCACATTGTTATTCCTGAGTCCAGTGGCTCCATTCCCATGACTGCATTGTTTTTTAAATTGCACTACATTGTTCAGTTACTGATTAAAATGGGTCTTTTTGTATTTGTGTTTTGTTATTATGCTAATTTTGTAATTATCCTGTATTTTAGAGTTCATGTTTATGTACAGTAACATTCTCGAAACTGTAGACGAATACAAGGTTTATTATTATTATTATTATTATTATTATTATTATTGTTGTTGGTATTATTGAAAAAAATTATATATTCACCCAGTGATATACCAAGAGGTATTCAATATCACAAATTTCATCTTGAATTCTATGTTGACAAAACTTGTGCTTATATGAAATGGATCCCTCAATAGTACGTCCATTCAAATTTTTCAAGCCAGGATTTTTTATTATTATTATTTTTTCTAATCAATCCTTTATTTTTTCACGGATATTACAAGCACATACTTTCTGAAGACCGTAGGCTTTTACATAATGTACTTCCAATATCCCCCAAAAAAAACCCCACATCCCATTCAATCCCTTACAAAGGACCTCCGGGTGTTATCAGTCCATCTGAACGGCTGAATAGTGACTAATATGAAATATCTTTATTAAAACACCGTCCAGCACCTGCCCATTCAGCCACCACTCCACTCATTACGTCTCTTCTCCTCCATCCCTCCATCATCCATCCCTCCATCGTATCACATCGACCGTTGGCTGTAGCTCTGCTGGGGATCCATGGCGATAACGGCGTTTTCAATTAGTGTCTGATATTAAAAATAAAAAGTTGAATCCCCTCCCATCCGTCCTTCATGCCAGGATGCTTCATCATTAGAATTACCACCACGCAGCCGTGCCAATCAAACGCTTTGGCCCTGTGCGCCTTATGTATTATTATTATTATTGTTGTTGTTGTTGTTGTTGTTGTTATTATTATTGTTGTTATGTATTTTTTTATTCTAAGATAGATAGATAGATAGATAGATAGATAGATAGATAGATAGATAGATAGATAGATAGATAGATAGATAGACAGACAGATAGATAGATAGATAGATAGAAATATAGAGAATACACAAATGCGATTCTATTCACAAGTTATCTGTATGTTATGGGTATAAATTATAATGATGGAAAATTGCTATGTATTATAAATGCTTAAAATCTATCTACTGAGCCTTCAGCGTAAATTAAAAAAAAATAAAAAAAAATAAAAAAAATACTGGAACCATTAACATGACAGCTCATGCATTCATGCAAAGGTCAGCCATGGCAACAAGCCGGGTGGTCTTTTTTCACCACCACGCAACAAATTACGTAAGCGCTAATTTTAGGTCCATCAGCTGGTTTTTTTTTTGTTGTTTCTTTATCCCTCCTGACACATTTCATGTCGCTCTTTGTTCTATTGTGAAGGGACGACGACTGGAATCGGTTGGTGTGGAACAGAAATGACCTGCTGTAATAGCTCTGACGCTCTTATTTTGGTGATGGATTGAAGTCACCATAAAAGATAAAAGATGTGCATATGAGCTCTGACAGAAATTAAAACCACAACAGACGTCAGTTCATTTCAAAAGAAAATCGATGACTGGACTAATAATAATAATTAATAAATATCATTCTAACAGACTCTTTATTTATTTAGCATCATTTGAGTTTTGCCGTCTGGTCTCTACTGCTCATCACTCCCGGAAAGGTGTGTAGGAAATATAGGCATGCTTAATGACCTAGAAATATTGGAGTGATGAGCTCAAATTGGATAGAAGAGTAGAGCCCAACAGGTGGATGTAGGGGAGGTGGAGGGAGCACAGCAACACAGGCAGCAAAGCAGGTAGAACAGGAGGCTCTAGCTGTTTAAATAGGACGGCCAAATAAGGGCGTGGAAGCGTGTGGCGCCGTCAAGTTGTCTGACAGAACTAGCTCCGCAAGACACTTCTCATTTACATACTTTTGGAAAAAAGGCCACTCCAGCTTTTTACTGAGTGACTCGTCAAAAAAACAACTCTCAAATCGTCAAAAGTCAAACAAAACTTGCAAAAATTTGGCAAGTGCATGAAATTGGGAAGCTTTTTGGATGAGGCGGGAGGCAGGAGTAAAGTGCATCTCGTTGTCAAATCTGAAAGCTGCCGTCTTTATTCACTGATGTTGCTTTTGGAAGCTGTTGTACACTGTTGCACACTGAATTTGCATTGAAATCGTCAGATCAAGTCCCGTCTGTTTGCATAGCTCTTTAAAATAGATGGAACTCTAAACCAAAAATAGGAAACTCTGAGATAGAGAAATGAAGGAAGAATCCTTTGGAAATGTGGGAGGGATCCTTCCATGCAGTATGGTTAGCGATGGTGGCGAGTTGGGAGAAATATGTTTACAATATATTCTCCTTTCTTTCACTTTGTATAGTCTGTATATTTTTCTATATTTGGCTATTTTTGGTTTTTATCCGGCTCTTTCCTTTGTATATTTGGCTATCTTCGTTTATTTTATTATTCTTTTTTTTGAGACTGTAATCTAAGTGCAAGTAGACCATTACCATAGTGCTACTGCATAGTGTTAATTCTGTGGATAGATGTGCACATGTTAGTTTTATTCTTTATTTTAACTTACTTCTTATCCCTTTCTTGACTTGCACAGTTTTTTGCTGCTGTAACACCAGAATTTCTCTGTGGGGATCAATAAAGTCTTACCTTATAAGGAGGAATTGTATGAAAACTACTATGTAAAATTAACTGCATTTTCAAGTCCTGCGACCATTCAAAGCATATGCCTCACATTCACCCATTCACACATCAATGGTGGCAGCAACCGTGAAAGGGGCACACCTGCTCAACAAGAGCAGTTAGGGGTTCAGTGTCCTGCTCAACGACACTTGCTTGAGCAGGAGGAGCCGGGGATCGAACCAGGAATCCTCTGATTACTGTACAATCCGCTCTACCTCCTGCACCACGCCGGCCCACAATGTGGGTTGTAACAAAATGGATATAAAATCACCCTGTAGCCAACTTTAAATGGAACACATAAGGAGCGTAATGGTGGAATTATCCACTACTCTGCCTCTATTGATGATGGAGGAGAATGAGAGGAATTTGGCCTTCCAGTTCAAAATGAATCAGATGTCAAAAGGAGGGGAAGCTCGTTGTCAAACCACCAATGCAACCCTTGGCTGTTAAATTTCCAAGGTTCCAGTACAAATAGAGTCGTAAGTGTTTTTGGAAAAAATAATCTCTAAAGCTGGCTTCACACCGAATCCGACACTCACAAGAACAAACCATTAACCATGTCAACAAACCATTAACGTTAACCTCGGATGTCACCATATTCACTAAAAATAAATCTATTTTTATATATGTAAATTGTGTATTACTTTTATCACTTTTTATATTACTTACAATATATAAAGGGAGTTTTAAACTCTCATTCATGGTATTTGGCAAATGTCCAGCTGATCAAACTACTCGCTGTTGTACTGGGAGAAAAAAAACCCAGCATGATTCTGCAATAGAGGAGGCTGCAGTTTCAGGACCGATAAACCTGTAAAACTATAAGTACTTGGACAGAAAGTAGAATTTGGGTGGAATATCTTTATCTACCTTTAAAACTATAATTTGCTAGGTTGTGCTGTCACGAAAAACTAGGGTCCTAGAGTCCTAGAAATGCGGTCCTAGAACTGCAAAACTGCAGCATCTTCTATTGTAGGAACGACAGTTAGCTTGCTCTAACTCAAGTTCTATGATCATAGGCGGAGCCCTCTAGCTTCACCCTTATTGGCGAAGCCAGTTGAGTCTACACCCTGCTGTCAAGAGATAAGGCAATTGCTCTGCCGGTGCAACTGGACAACTGATAGGCATAACAACTTCCAAGGTATAACAAAGCAGTGGACAAAACAGCGTTTCATTCATACGTGGTTTTTCACTTTAAATTAGCATTGTGACTCACCCCAATAGAGAAGGTCTGTGATGTAACTGGACCGATGGTAAAATCAACCATACGCTGGGGCCGTTGGTCCTCATTTTCATATCTGGATAAGCAGGTTTGTGATGTAACCGGTCCAGAGGTTCAACCAATCATTCACTGGAACTGGCCCCCCTCATTGCATAGTGGATAAGCGGTTCCCACAAACATATCCGCATAATGCAATCCATATAGGGGCTAAACGAGGGACGCTGTGTTAAGCACAGAGGTAGACAGAGATCCTCCAGATACATTGAGCCGATAGAATCTGATAAAAGGTCATGGTCATGCCCATGATGCTGCCATGCAAATGTCTTCCACTGACACACCTCCAAACAAGGCGGTGGATGCTGGCACTCCACGAGTGCGTCCAGATCACGAATAGGGCATAAACGATGCAAACATTCGTCCTCGTTGTTAGCCTGCGGCGGTGGATAAAAAGAGTTAAGCGTGATGACCCTTGAACAATAGGAGCTCCTGATGTTCTTTGGTATGAAAGCCGGATTAGGTTTCAGCGTAGCTTTATTCAGATCTGCATTTATAGCTGGGGTGCAGAAACCGGGCAGCCAGCTCTCCCATATGTTTAGCGGATGTCAGCGCGAACAGAAGCACCATTTTGACAGACAGCTGCTATTAGGGTAATGGAGTCAATCAGTTCGAAGCGCTCACCTGTGAGACAGCACAGAACCAATGCCAGGTCCCATTTTGGAGTGAAAGAACGTGACAGGGGTCGGTTATGTCTTGCTCCCTGTAGGATGCGTTTGATCAGAGGATGGCTAAATGCCAGCTTTTCGCCAAAGCCCTGATGACAGGCAGAAATACCTGATGCATACCCGTTAATAGTGGATGGGGACAAATCCACATCCAATAACCACTGGAGATAGGTGTTGTAATCTTTTATTTTGAGGCTTGAAAGTCAGACCGAGTGGAGTTTTCTGAAGCATCAGCCAGCTGGAGAACAGAGTGAAGAGCCAAGGCACGGTTTACAGAGAGTTATGAATGTGTTTATTGGTACAAAGGAGTTAAAGACAAAAAGGACAGATGGGAGTGGTTTGATGCAGAAAGAGTAACAGAAGAGAGAGACTGCTGAATGGTTGAGCCCACCACACCACCAATCCAGTGATACATTAAAGCACGCATGCATTTTACTACAGCCACTTCCATGGGCAGGGTGATAGTCTAAAGGAGGTCAGACACCAATGTGGAATGAGAGATGGGTTTGCCGTCAGCTGAAACAAAACCCTGTTGTTGCCAGTTTTCCAAAGTCGCCAAACACCGAATACGTAACGTGAATCTGCCGTCGACATAAATGTGTCGGGCTGATTTCATGTAAACATTCATGAGTCATGAGTGGAGTGAAGGAGTGTAACAAAGAATGTAATTGACAAGCTGGATTGAGGTGGAAGATGTGCAGATTTGCAAGCCATCTATTGACATTAGATAGCCTCATAACTACTACGTGCTGAGTTGTCATGTCATGTGTTGGATGGTGGTGACTTGGTGTGTTGTGTGGAGGTGAGATTTATGAGACACTACACTATTGGGATGTGGTAGTGGGGTAAGCCCAGGGCTGGGGCGTTACACAGTGCAGTCTTTAGGGCTATGAATGATGTGGCCATATGGTCTGACCATTGTATGCGTTCTGGAGCATCCATAAGACATGATGCATGGAGGATCTTGTCATGGTGAGAGCAGTCTGCGATCCATTGGCGACAGTAGTTGATCATTCCCAAGAAACTCATCATAGCTTTCTTGGTCTGTGGTGGAGGAACCACTTCAATCAGCATAACTCTGTCCTTTGACAGCTGCCTTTGTCATTGTGACAGCACAAATTCCAGATAAGTCACTTCCTCCTTGCACCACTGCAGCTTGGTTATAGATGCCTTGTGACCACAATCAGCCAGATGTTGTGATCAGCATCAGCGATGCTTCCCCACACAAGTCCTTACTATCAGCTGATAGCAGTAAATTATCCACATACTGTAGGAGCGTACAGCCTGGAGGAGGTGTAAAGGAAGCCAGCGTAGCTCATACTACTGCAGCAAAGGCCACAGAGGAATCAATATAACCCTGTGAGAGTCTCGTCCAGGTGTACTGGGTGTTTTTATATGTAAACGTGAATTGTGGCTGTGTCTACATGGACTGGAAAAATGCAGAACACAAATCTCCAACTGTGAAATAACTATGTGATGCTGGTATAACTGTTAATATGGAGACGACATCAGGGACACTAGGGGGTCACGGCACAACTAAGACAATGACAGCACGCAAATCCTGCGTAAAGCGCCAGGCCATTTTGCCAGGCGTTGGTACCGGATTAATCGGTGTGTTGTAAGGAGATGTCGTCGGAACAATAACTTTCTGTTCCAGCAGGGGATTTATTACCGGAGCAATTCCATCCTCCTTTTCTGCTGACAGGGGATATTGTTTCATATAGACAGGAGCTACCATGGGTTTCAACACAGCCTGGTATGGGGTGCAGTCAATCAAACCTGTCTCATTTTTGTGTGTAATTTAGTCTGAACCTTTAATACATGTTCTGGGATGCTGGGTCTACAGAAAACACCAAAAAAGGCTTATCTGCCCACTTCAGGCCCATTGTGTCAGTGTTGTGAATGGCAGCTGTTTTGATAATCATGGCATCTGATTCTGCAAAATCAAGCACCTTGTGTTTTGGGCGCGGCTTGTCATGTTTGAAATAAAACACCAGATTAGAATTTGAAGGTGTGGCGGTCCATTATCAAAATTCATGGACATCAATGAGCTTGTGGCGCCTGAATCAATGAGGAAATCATAATCTGTTCCTGAAATCGTTAAAGTTATCATTGGTAGTTCCTCATATGCACCCGGAAGTTCCAAATGGAGAAAGTAATATTCTGTTGGGGTCAGGCTCTGTAGGGAGGGCTGAGGATGAGGGCTGCCCTAAAGGATTATGCCATCACCAAGCTGAGCCATCACAGAACAGTTGCAGCAATAACTGTTCTTTTCAAGATGCACACTCCCAACTGTCCAGCAGACCTGGAAGCACTGCTACCCTCAGCTCATGTCCCAGGTCGAACCACCCAGAGCCTACCACCAAACCATGCCTTGACCCAGAGCTAACACTAAATGCCTTGACAGGAGCTTTGTCCACTCTAGTGTAATAACATGGAACATCCTTCCC
Organism: Cyttopsis rosea; assembly: GCA_900302355.1. Taxonomy (NCBI): domain Eukaryota; kingdom Metazoa; phylum Chordata; class Actinopteri; order Zeiformes; family Parazenidae; genus Cyttopsis; species Cyttopsis rosea. Next base: position 8,464 of record OMKR01102353.1, read on the forward strand.
CCCGCTGTTGTGGGAGACATCACATCAAGTAGTGTTCATGCCTTCAAGAAGAGACTGAACAAACACCCCCTCAACACGAGACTGCAATCCTAAACTCAAGGACTTTCAAACATACACAAATCAGCCTCATATATACTTCCGTGTAGCTGCAGATAAATGATAGACTCTAAACTGAATGGTATTCTGAATGGTGTTCATGAAGCTTATATTTGTAAAAGCATAATGAAAAACATATTATATTATCATAGCAATAGGAAAGTATGTTCTCCACAGGGTGGATATGACGTTCTGTCCTTCGCACCAGCGTTCAAAAGATCTCCACTTCCCAACATATTGAGTGTTCGGGTACTGTTTTATCATACCCTGTGCCTGGGAGATGGCACTCTGATGGAACCTGGGTATTGGCCATGGTAGCTGGACCAGTTTCAGGAACCAAGGTGCGGGCATGCGCTCCGGGGCTACTAGGATGAGGCATGCTCTCTCCGTCCTCACTCTCGTTAACAGTCTATGAGGTGGATCGCAGGGAATGTGTATAGCAGCTCGTGGGACCAGGGGACATGGGCGAATGCATCCACTGGCGGTTCGTCCCGGTGGTGAAGGGAGAACCAGAGCAGACACAAAGTGTTCTCCCTGGATGCAAACAGATCCACCCGTGCTTCTCAGAAGCAACGCCAGATCTGCTGAACTATGTCCAGGTTCAGGCACCACTCGCTCTCTGATGGATCCCCACAGGACATCAAATCCGCCCCTACATTCTGTATTCCAGGAATGTAGAGTGCTCTCAGGCTGCAGAGGTTGGCATGTGCCCAGTGCCACAGTCTGGCCGCTGAACGATGCAGGTTCACCGACCTCACCTCGCCTGTCGGTTGTTATAAGCCGCCGCCGACTGATTGTCCACTTTTTGATGAATGAACCATCTCTGCATGGAGCACATGTGAAGCAGACCCAGCGGCACTACTGAGTGTGCCGCTGATGTAACCTGTGTTGAGTTGTCCGCACTGGACTCGCACTTGCGGCGCCGGCATGCAAGGCAGACGCACTAGCAAAAACCCATGGGCACTAACGCCTGTTGCTAGTGCGTCTTTTTGCGTCGGGGAGTGAGGTTTACTCACTGGACAGCACTGATCACAGTCACTGTGCCACCCGTTACACTGGCATCAGTCCTAACAGACACATAATGGTTTCGGCTACCACCACCCATAGAGGGCAGCAGTGTTCCACCTCCGCTATGATAGCATTCTGTCGAGGGGCTGTCAGTGTGGCTTTCATGGATAGAGAATCCAGATGAACGATTGAAATAGCTCCCTTCTTTAGAAGTGTTGCTATCTCCTTTGATAATGCCGCTGCCGCCGTGGGATTTGACATCACCATGTGTCTGATTCCTTGGAAGGGAGGGGGAGGTGGCGCAAACTGCAGCGCGTAACTCCATCTCAGTGTTTTGTCTAGTGAGCACTTGAGACACCACTCCGGGAGTATAGAGAGAGGGGGACCGCCCGCAAGCATGGGGCGTTCCCCATAAGCTCCTCATAGTCTCCCTCTGCCCTCACCACCGCGGACAGGCGATGTGCCTGTCTTGTCTAAAGGGGGCCCTAGATGAAAGGCTCGTCCAGTGACTGCGGACAGCGTTGATATTCCACCACCCAGTTCTCATCTCGCTCAGACGGGAGGTTGGTGGGCGTGGCTATCAGTGGAGATTCCCGTATCTCAGCGCTGGGAGCCTCATATGGTGACTGCGGACGAATATGAGGACAGTGCTGATATTTCACCGCACGGTTCTCATCTCGCTCAGACGGGAGACCTGGCCCTGAAAAGGGTCATTGTGGTGGGGCGCTGGCATCGCTCATCTTTGGATCTTCAGGTAGAGGATCTTCGGGTACTTCTCAGCTTTTCGGTGAAGTGTTGCTGGAGAAAATGGGGAGCAGAACAGCGGGCGCAGGGCCCTTTATAGAGGGCAGGCCACAGCTGATAGGCTGATGGGTACATTCAAATTTTCAGTAAAGCACACATGCTCGACGGCAGAGCCTTTCCCTGATTATTTATTCTGGTGATGCAAAACTCAGATGCAGTTCATCCGAAGCCCATTAGGAGGGAGGATGCGTTTTCGGACTCAGTGTGAAGCGACCTTAAGCAATCAGGAAGGGAGGAACAGAAAGAGCTGGGATATCATTAATATCAGCTAATGGCAACAAACCATCCTACAGTTAGTGTACATAATACAGTATATTTTTGTGCTACACTCTTATAAATAACCTTAATATTGGTTAAATTCATTAAATGATAAGCCTGGATTGTTGTCTTTTTGTTTTGCAATTAGCATAAAAACGGACGGACAGACAGACAGACAGACAGACAGACAGACAGACAGACAGACAGACAGACAGACAGACAGACAGAGAGTCTCAAAACCTATTAAAAAAAAATTACATTTGGAATTAAATGTAAAATGAGGGGGAAATGATGGGATGAAAAAGCAGGTAAAAAGTGGGTAAAACATTTCAGATGGATGAATAATTCATAGGAATCTAGGTAGGCAAAGGGGGTGAAATGCAGAGCTCTCTTGTGATATAACGAAAAACAAACGTGTCTTGTGCAACCACATTATTATGTGATAACCACGCCTGTAATGATATAATAAGGAATTATAAAACAGCATTGTACATCTTCTCATCCCTGAGTCTGCAGAGATGCAGGTGGAGCTTTGCTGCGTCCTACAGTCAGCACCACCTCATCACACCCAGCGTGCTGCGTCCTTCCCTCCAGTCCCTCTGCCTGGAATTCCTAACCTCCTCCCTGGATGGCAGCAGATATCCAAGACACGCTCTCCAATACAGTGATCTGGTTCCATCCATGTTCTGATGAAGTATGGTCTCATTTATACAGTCATTGTCTTTTTTTGTATTGTACTGCTGCTGCAAACCATTTAGAAAACCATTTAGTCCATATTTTTAATATTTTATAGTTAGATTTGTGTGGGTTCTTAACAGATATGTGCATAGTACTAATGAACTTAAAAATATATATAGATTAACGTTGTATATTTTGTAATCAAAATAAATAAAACGAGTTAATGGGAGTCATTTGGATTTTGTTTTAACTTGTTTTGTGTAACTACATACATCATCACATTAGATAGAGGATTTTCATTTGCATTGCTTTTCAATACATATGTGTACTGCTCCTACTGTATATTCTATTTCTATTCAATTTATACCTTATATTTTATTCCTTATTTCTCTCCCTATTCTTACCATAGTTTTTAAATTACTGTTAACGTTTTTTTACTGCTGACTTTACCTGACTCTCATCCAGCACATTTCATTGTATTGTTGACCCTGTGTTAACCTAACCTGGCATCGCCAGACCAATTCGCAAATGCGTATTAGTCTGGAACCTCTCCATTCATTTTCGATTTATTTTTATATATATTTTTTTCTTTTTGTCTTTTTTCTTTTGTGCTGTCAGCATGCTTGGCATACAACAGAGTATTTGTATGCCATTGCATCTAGGACAGAGTTGATTTGCAAGTGGAGTTCAAATTCTCAACCTGCAATGCCACTATATTGATTCTTTAATCAACAAACACTGCTACAATAACTTTGTCCTGGGGATGACCTGTAGGATGACAAGAGCACAGCTTTTTTGTTTAAGACCTCCACCAATCCCCCTCTGTGAGCACGATCTGACCATGTTCTGATCTATAAACAACTAATCATCATTACTTCTCCAGGAGGGAGAATCACCACGGGTGAGACACATAAACATAGAAACAAACAAACAACAACACGTACATGGAAAAACATCAACATAGAAACCTCAGGCGACAACATGTATTAACAGACTATAATTAATGAAGTAGATGGAAATTTGAACAGCAATTCAGCACATGGCCTCTTCCTGTCTTAGCTGAGACAGTAAAGGAGAGAAACGGAGAAGGATCTAATCAGGAGGGTGTTCGGGGGTGTATTGCTGTTGCTGTAGCAGGCGCTGGTGGTGTGTGTGCGACTGCGATTAGTCCATTTGTGTGTGTGTGTGTGTGTGTGTGTGTGTGTGTGTGTGTGTGTGTGTGTCCACCGGTGTGTGCGAAGGACTTGTCCCAATTAGTTCTGGTGTATGAGGTCATAACTATATCGTAGCGCCTCCAAGCCGTGGAAAAGGCCTCGCAGCCACCCATACTGTAAGTCCC
>OMKR01102355.1:0-12395 GCA_900302355.1 Cyttopsis rosea
TACTATCAATTCTAACTAATACTATGTCGTCTTTCAGAATGTTTGTATTTGAACATTACAATCATCTACATTAATGATGATGACATCGAGACCACACTGGAACCACACAGCGACCACACAGCGACCACACAGGGACCACACTGGAACCACACAGGGACCACACAGGGACCACACTGGAAACACACAGGGACCACACAGGGACCACACTGTGACTACACTGGGACTACACTGGAAACACACTGGAAACACACAGGGACCACACTGGAAACACACTGGGACCACACTGGAACCACACTGGGACCACACTGGGACCACACTGGAACCACACTGGAACCACACCCGGATCACAACCGCCCCACACCCATTCTATGAAGAGGCAGACCAGGCATCTGCTTGGGGTCTAATAGACTCATGGGGTCCAGGCAGTGGGGTGAAAACACCAACTTTAAATAGTCTTCTGATATTATTTAATACTTTGGAATAAAATATAAAAATCTAATCTAAAACTATATTTCAATCAATGTAAGTTATTACATTTTTCAAATCATACATAATTCACTGAAATGTGCGCTAAAGGTCTAAACAGATAAAAGTAATAATTTGGGTATAAATACCCAAACATATAACAAACTTAAAAATAAAACGTACTTACTATTTACTTAATGTGATATTCATAATAACAATACAGCAATGAAATATGGCCAGATCATAAATAAGTATGACAGGAAGTCACTTTTTTATTAGAGTTGGGCTTAAAACTAAGTAAATAAGTGGTTGGTCCGGTTTGGTTTGGTCCGGCAGTACTACCGGAAGTTACGTCAGTCGAGTTTTCTAATGGAACTGGGCTTAAAAAACAAATTAAATAAGTCACGAATATATATAACAATGACGTTACTAACGTTAATCTTGGATGTCACCATATTCACTATCAATATCTCTTTTTATATATTGTGTTTCTTTACAAGAAAAAATTGCACTTTGCAAACACTGTTTTTTTGACCACCCGAGAATGGGAAAAAATGGTTAAAAATCCGCCCAAAAGATGACCTGAAGACCTCAAAACCTTAAAAAAAAAACCTAATGCTGTGATGCAGCATCAATAACTTTTGAAAATTGGAGATTTGTGTGAATTTGACAATTTCGACGATTGGACTTTGTTCTTAAAATGGCTCAGAAAAACTCACTTATCTTCAATGTACCTGGACATGCTATACATTTTCTGGACGGTCTAGGTGTCTAGATTCTGGGTCTAGAGTTTCATGAGGCTGTGATTATCCTAGAGGTCACAATAGGTCATTTTATACAGCAAGGTCAGCAAGTTTAAAAAAATGCTGTCATCACATTGAAATGGTTACTATGAGGCCATATTTCATCCCACATGAATGCAATTGGGCTCTTTGGATTCACATGAGTCTCAGCTTTGTAATTATATCAAAGGGGTTTTAAACTCTCGTGGAAAAATGGTAAATGTCCAGCTGAGTGAATTACTCATTGTACTGAAAGAATGAGCTCTCCCATTTTCCCAGACACATTTGTGATGCGAAAACCTGGCGCAGTTCAGGGGAGGGAGTATTCAACTGTCGGATACGATTACGCATTCAGTGTGAAGGAGGGTTTAGCATTAAAGTTGGGTGACATCATGTTCACTATCAATAAATCTCTGAATTGTGTTTATTTAAAAAAATGTCTGTACTTTGCAAGTACTTTACTTTTTTAAACTGTCATTCATGGAAAATGGTAAATCTCCAGTTGTACTGCAGAAAAACGAGCTCTCCCATTTTCTATTTCTATATATTTTGTGATGCGCAATCTAGACTGATGCACTACCAACAGCTGGTTTAAAACCGGCTTAACTCTCACTTTTCTCTTCAAAATAAATGCTCGCTCCACCGGAAAGTCCATGTGGCTCTGTGGCAAGTGGTAATGGCTCATGGGAAATGTAGTCTTACTATCACCATCATCAAAATATCTGAAAATAGCATGTTAGTCACCCCGTGCTGGTGAAAACGGACATGACGTGGGTGGCGCTGGGCTAAGAGGGGCAGAGCTTCACCTTGTCCAGAGTCAGCATGTAGAAGTTGAAGATGTCCTTCTCCTGGGCCTTCCTGATCCTGGACCTGCACTCCTCCTCGTCGATCACCTCTCCAACATACTCGCTCACAAACGCCCCCTGACACAGAAAACAGGTTAGGACATCTGACTCCAGGGACACCAGAAAGCCAGTAGAATGTTGTTGTTGTTGTTGTTGATAATAATAATAATAATAATAATAATATGATAATACATTTTATTGATATAGCACCTTTCATACATGAAATGCAGCTCAAAGGGTTTCATTAAACTAGAATTACCGCGTTGCGGTTATATGCCTCCACCAACCAGTCAAGTTGCAGTTTACGTCCATGTCTTTCCAGACTCGTATAATATATGTAGTGAAGACTTTGAAGGAATTTAATAAAAAGGAATTTTTTTAGCAAAATGGAAGTTATCACTATAATGACATGTATGATTCCAGTGAATAATTTCCAGTGAGAAACATGCTGTCTTCACTTAGAGACAATTTTTAGGAGCACAGAGGAAAAGTGCTTTTGCAGAACATTATGATGTCACAGTGAAGTAAATGTAATTAATAAAGTCATTAGTAAAGTCATTATTTAATGTAATTCATTAAAATCAATTAGTTAGTGTACCTTTTTGATGTCGTGCACGCAGCGGAGGCCCCAGCCCCGCGACAGCGTCCTGAAGATCTCCACCTGGCTGTACTGCCGCTTGGTGAAGGCCTGGTTCAGGCAGCGCTCCCCTGCTGGACACACCTGGGTGGGGGGTAAGAGATCACTCTCATACTTTATCTTACTCTCAACAACTCATTAGACCCGTTCAGAGTCCCACGCTAACTGTCTTTTGTGTCTTTGGTAGAAACCAAAGATGCAAAGGAACCTAATTCTATTTTGTTTCCAAAATGTATTAATACTTTCCCCTGTGGACAACATCACCAATTAACAAGCATCCATTATTATTATTATTATTATTATCATCATTATCATCATCATCAATAATAATAATAATAATAATAATAATAAGAATCATAATCATAATCATAATCATAAAAATAATAATCAATAACATATTGCCAAATCTAGTTTTAGAAGCAAACATTTTAATAGGCGTAATTCTAATTGGGGGGTTACCTGGGGGTGGCACTCATACAGCAACATGCGGTTCAGACACTCGGAGTCCACTCCACACGGACTCTCGTCTGTGGCCTTGCAGTTGCAGCGCGGGATCTCCGACAGGTCAGCTGTGATGATCTGCACCTTCCCGATCGGACGATTTACCTAAAGGGGGCGGGGAAAAGGATGAAAAACAAAGTACTTGTTTTAAAAAGATTTAATTGAATGTATTCTATGTTTTAGATTTAAGATACACAGGGAATCGAACCCCAAACCCTGGCAGTGCCTGGCTCACCTTGATGTGTCGGTACGGGGGAGGTTTCCTGTCGTTCTTTTTGTCCTCCTGAAGCTGCCGTAGTTCCCTCTCCGCCTGCAGCTCACGGAAACGAACAGCTGCTTCCTCCAACGCTGCACCAACATATAAACATGTTTCACCCTTCACCAGAGCAGCCAATAACCGTAAAAATAATAATAAAAGCAAAGTTTATGTGTAAAACATCGGGTCTTCACCTATTCACCAACTATTAATATACTTCCAACACTTTTACAACTCTTCTTCAAATTGAAAACTTTATTTAAACCCATTAACACGTCTTCTTCACACTGAAAGTTTATTTTAAACCCCTTTACAACTCTTCTTCAAACTGAAAAAGTAAATTAAAAACACTGGCTCATCTCTACAGGACTCCAAACATCGTACCTTTCTTATAGACGGCGTCAACACCCTTGCCCATCTTGTCCCGGCTGTTGGCGTCCACGTCCATGTAGGGGAAGACTCGGGCCTGGTAGGTCCACAGGTAGTCGTTGGAGCCGAAAAAGTGCACTGGGAACTCCCCCACGTCGTGACGCATGCGCTGGATGTTCTCTGGGATCGTTCTGGGATGGCTGACCTCCGCCGGCCACCACCTGGACACGGGAGGAACAACTTCCAAGGTGTGTAATTGTCCAATATTTGGCAAGAAACGTTGAATCTACTATAGAACACATTTTCAATATTCCTTCCATTTTTGGTTCCTTACACCTCCAGAGAACCGGAGGCTCTAAATCTAAATCTAAATCTAAATCTAAATCTAAATCTAAATCTAAATCTGTCTGGTGGCCCGGGGCCCAGGCCTGGCTCACTGATAAGCCACTTCTGGCGCCTGAACATCTATAATTTATTCAGATTTATTCAATTCATTTGTGGGACATGCATTTATGTTTATTTTGTTTACTACGCACCATGGATCTGGGGGGTATTCCCTAAAGGTCGCTTACGCCGTAAGCAAGGCTAAATCCCGCTAGCGCGACTAACTTCCGGTATAAGAGGGTTCCTAAAATCCCGTGGCTAGATTACCACGGCAACATATGCCTTGGAGCTGGCCTGATCGGGAGCAGGCTAGTTTGAGGGCTCGCGGCTAAAAGAGTCACTGTTCAGCGGTCCGACACGAAACCGATGCTTGACTTTAGTTCCGCATGATAAGTTCCGCATTGTAATTATATCGTACATATTAAAAGTATATATTTCAATTACCTTGCCTGAATATATGTGATTATAGCTATCTTCCTAATTGAAAATGCCTGTTTTCCCATTCAATTGGGTATCAATCATGTACAAATAAAAAAAATGTATACTGTGAACGCAATTAAGTATATATATATATATATATATATATATATATATATATATATATATACAGTATATATTATATATTTTTTTTATTATTTTATTTTATTTATTATATTTATTTTCTGTACATTATGTGTGAATGTCAATGTGTGTGCATGTGCATGTGCATGTGTGTACCCTAACAGATGTGGGTGAGAATGAGATGCCCACAGAGCTGCCCAGGCTGCAGTGGGTACCGCCCCAAGAAGTCCCCCTGTGGGACATCAGCAACTGCAGCCTTGAAGATGGACAGATCCTCATCTCGCCAGAGGAAGAGGTAGAAAGCAAACTCAAACAAACACCCGCTACTCACCCCTCCCCTGCCCTATGTCGGTATCACATCAATTCTTGTCACCGTACGACGAAAATAACAAGTGCAACAATTGCGGGTTCCGTAATTCAGAGTATTAAAGTGATGACATTCCTAAAAAAAAAACAGTGTAACATGGTAGAATGAGAGTGGTTTGCGTCTCTTTCAGCCTGTGATGTGGACGCGCAACCGAGTCAGCAGCTGTCTGTCCAACCTCAGCATGCAGAACCTTGTAGAGATCAACACAGGTCAACCCACACACACCCATATACACGCACACGCTATCATTTTATACATTTATTTAAAATCTAAAAACATGATGACTAAGCGGCTTGATACCAGAACCACCTCTGCCGGGGACCAACTCCAGCTGTGTTGCCGGTGCCTTGGTCAGGGGCACCGACAGGAGTATTAACCCCCTAACATGCATGTGTTTCGATGGTGGGAGGAAACCCACGCGAACAACATGCAAGGAAGGACCTGGGACGAAACCCAGGACCTTCTCGCTATGAGGCAACAGTGCTGACTACTGAGCCACCGTGCCGCTTGGCAGTAGCGGAAATAACAGACTGTTGATGCGTGCGTGTGGCTGTCAAATGACTTCCTCCAAAAAAGTGGGTTATGATAACATCGCGTCTGGGTGTTCCACTTGTACCAATCAGAGGCTCTTAGATGACAGAGCATATCTGCTCTCATTCATAGTCCACCGCTGGTATCATAGTTAGACACTAAGCTCTCAAGCAATTCTGAGTTTGTTTCGTTTAAGGAAAACTTCCAATAGATTGGACCGTCTCAAAATTGTGTTTGAACTCAGTTGTCAGTTTCTTACACACATTTGGACTAAATGATGGGATTTAGACGCTGGATTGTATGCGGCGGGGCTTCGGGTAAGAAATTTTTAAGTCAAAGTCCGGTCCTCTTCTTTAGAGAACTGCATCTAATCAGTTACTTTGAGTGTCTTTGAGTGTTTTTTAGGGCAACCAACGGAATACTGAATGAATCGTGGTTCAAACCGTTATGTCATTATCTACAGAATCAAAACTTTTTTTCTGTTATTCTGATGCAAATTCTTTATATGTTTCAAGTTTGGTCCGTTATCTCAAGATATTGGCAAAGTTTCTGCAATTTATTGAAAAATAAATTAGAATATATAATCTAAAAAATATATATATAAAAATAATTATATATAAAAAGTATAATATATAATATAATATTGAAAAACCCTTGTCTTGAAGTCTTGAGAACATCCAAAAACCGCATCCTGTGTGACTTCATGTTAATGTTGAATGTTGTGATATTGAGTAAACCTTTGCAAATGACGAAATTATCCTGTATCTAGAGAAAAAAAAGAATAGGTTTTTGCTCGTACCCATAAGGAAAGAAATGTGGTCTTTGTTCAGTGGGTCCAGTTGTCGTGATGGTAGGGGTGGCCATGCTATGTGCTGCTATGTTATCTTCCTTGAATCAAGCAACAATAAACATAAAATACTATATTACATATGTGTTCATGTCAATAAGAAAAACTACCCACGATTAACGAAAATATTAATTTAACAAAATTTACCTTCAATTGAAATTGAACGAGTTGTATTAACGAAATAATTTAAAAAATTTGCAAAATAATATCATATTGTTTAATTGAGATATTTCTAAAAGCTCTTCTCCACTTCCAGATTGTAGCCACGATCCCGTGGGCCAGGCAGGCAGGACACGGCTAAAGAACCAAGATGGAGGAGTGAGGGTGAGTCCAACAGAGATATTATTTATTGTGTTCTTTGACGGTTTATATTTCTCTACCACCAGTATACAAAGGATAGAGGAAATATAACTGTTAGGCTCCCGTTGACTTATTTTCTTCTTGTTTTTAATGTTTCTTTTCCACCTCTAGGCGCTCATTAAGCGACGCATCGAGAGCCGAATGAAAAGGAGCAGCACCACCCAATTAAGCACCATCGGACTGGGCAAAGGAAGGTAAATTGCTCTTGTGAGGCAAAACAGTAACCATAATAATAATAATAATAATAATAATAATAATAATGTATTCATGCCTTTCAAGCAACCCACGGACACTTTCCAAAATCCTAATAATTTAAAAAACATGCGTGTCTGAATGTCCAGAATTAGAATTAGTGTGACTGTATCTTCTCTAATTGTTTTCAAGCCTCTATAGCTCTCGGGAGTCTGTGTCCATTCCAGTGACGGCAGCGGGGAGTCTGGATCTTAGTGCCGACACCAGCACTGTCGTCAGACCCGTCCACAGCTCTATCCTGGGGGAGAAGTACTGCTTTGAGGTAGTACTGACCTCTGGCTTCTACATTCTGCATTTACATCTATTCAAAAATCAAGTTCTGATCTGATTTGAAGCAAAAATGAAATGTTCGGTCCAAGTGGTTTTACTGGGTCTGGTTTTCACGTCACCTTTCCAAGGTCATTAACTCTGAGAACAGCCACTGCTTTGGCTGCTCGTCGGCCGCTGAGCGCGACCGCTGGATTGAGGACCTGAGGCGCGCAGCCCAGCCCAATAAAGTGAGTACTTTACAGAGATTACACGACCAAACAACACAAAACGGACATGGTCCAGCATCACAAAATGTGCATTTATTTGCAGGATAACATTGAGCGCACAGAGAACTCCCTCAGCCTTTGGGTGAATGAGGCCAAGGACCTGCCCCCCAAACGGCGTTACTACTGTGAACTGCATCTGGACGGGACGCTGTTTGCCCGCACGAGCAGCCGAGCCGTAGGCAAGTCCTCCCAGCGCTCCAGCCTGGCGGGGGATGGCTCCACCGGGGCTTCAGGAGGCCCGACAGGCGGCGGCCTGACCGGAGGGTGTCAATTATTCTGGGGGGAATTCTTCGAGCTGGATAACCTGCCCTCGGTCTCCCAAGTGACTCTGCACCTCTTCCGTGACGAGGACCCCAAGAAGAGGCGTCACTCCCGGGACGAGTCCTACCTACACCCACTGGGAAGCGTGACCATACCTTTGGCTGAGATTCGGGGGAGAGCTTATCAGGAGAAGTGGCATCCCATCATGCCGTACAAGGCTTCGGGCGCCGGGGGAAGCAAGGAGCTGCTGGGGCCCCAGGCCTCACTCCGCATCAAGGCCCGGTTCCAGAATCTGCAGGTTTTACCGATGGAAAAGTACAAAGAGTTTGCAGAGTTTGTGACGTTGGACTATGTGGAAATGTGCCGCAGCCTGGAACCACTGCTGACCGTGAAGGAGAAGGAGGAGCTGGCGGGGGCCCTGGTCCATGTGCTGCAGAGTATTGGCAAAGCCAAGGTATGTGCCATAAAGTGTTCATTTCAACATTATTGGTTATGGCTTGAAGAAACCCTTTCATTGTTGTAAATGATCATACTGTAGTATATATACACACTGGTATCTATACGCTGGTATAGTGGTGTACTATTTTTCTCTATTTGCGTTTGTGTTTCAGGAGTTCCTCATTGCTTTGGGCAGTGCAGAAGTGGAGCGTCTTGGGGAGAAGGAGGCTCTGATCTTCAGGGAAAACACACTCGCCACCAAAGCCATAGATGAATATATGAAGCTGGTCGGCCAGAAGTACCTGATTGACACACTTGGTAGGAAAGATGATTGGTTAGAGGTGCTTCTCTATATACTGCCCTTTGAACATCTCTGTAAATACAAAATACATTAAGATGACATTTTTCCAATAATAACAGTTTGTCCTCTATTCCTCCCTCTGGATAAAACTCGGTTCTTTGTTTTGATACCAATTTAAAGTTCTATCTCCTCATTACAGGAAACTTCATTACCGGCCTGTACGCCTCAGTAGAGAGCTGCGAGGTCGATCCTCTTAAGTGCCACACTGCCGAGCTGTCCAACAACCAGAAGCACCTGAGGGAGTGTTGTGAGGAAGCGATGAAGAAGATCACCGAGATGCATGGGTAAGATAAAAGACGCGAGATACTTGGCTGAAACAAAAAGAAAACTCCACCGCATGACACTAATAAGACATTCTTCTGGGCAGATCCTTCCCAGAGGAGTTAAACAGGATCTTCTCCAGCTGGGTGGAGCTATGTGAGGACCAAGGAAAGCCAGAGATAGGCCAGCGCCTCATCTCAGCGTCGCTCTTCCTTCGTTTCTTGTGTCCCGCCATCCTCAGCCCTTCCCTGTTTGGTCTGACGCAGCCTTATCCTGAGCCGGCCACCCTGCGCACCCTCACGCTCACCGCCAAGGTCGTCCAGAACCTGGCCAACTTCACCCTGTGAGTAGCTCTGCATCTGCTCAGTGCAGCAAGCACGTTTTCACTTGATGGGGTCAATTCCAATTTTTGATTGACCTAAGAGATAGATTTTGATTTTGAGACACAGGGGAGAAAACAGAAAGCAGACTTATTGGGAAATGTTTAATATACTAAGAAAACATCTCAACTGTCCATTTCATCATATCAGAAAAAGGGATGTATTGGGGCCATGGATGTATTGGGGCCAATACATCCATGAAGTAAGGGCATCTATACATTTTCTATCATGACAACGCTGTCTGCATGGTCCAGCTCTGTATTCTGCCCCCTAGCCGTCCCTTAAATATCCATACCGATGAATCAATATCTTGCTCTTACTCAGGTTTGGAGAAAAGGAGGAGTACATGCTCTTCATGAACGACTTTCTGCAGCAGCACTGGGAGGGAATGAGGGGTTTTCTCCACGCGGTGTCCAACCTAGACTCCGAGATCGCCATGACCTCCTTTGACGGCTACGTGGACCTGCCCCTGCGCCTGGCCGTGCTCCATGCTCTGTTGGTGGACATCATTTCCCAGATGGATCAGGTGAGCGCACGACACAATTATACTGGGTATAACTATGTATGACCTCAGGTGGTAACAAGCTCACATATACACTGTTTCTTCAACAGGACACAGTGAACAGATTGTTTCCCCTGCCCTCCATTCTGAACCACATCACGGAATCCCTCGGCCCCGACGCTCCTCGAATCACGGTCAGCGGGTAAGGTGGCGGCACGTGTTTCTATGTTCTCGCCCCGGCGTTACGATCTGTGGTGTTTTATTTCATTTTTAAATGTTGAACCTTGACCGAAGCATCGTTTTTTTTTTTATTTGCAGCCCCTTGGTACAAAGCAAGCCTACGTATGTTCCTCCTAAAGACCTTAAAATGTACAGCCCTCACCAGTCGTCTCTTCAACGTCTTCCCATAGACTCAAAGGGCCTAAGAGATGGGTAAGATCTCCATCTAAATGTGTCAAAAACTAAAGACATGATCGTTGATTTCAGAAAGTCACCACCAAGCCCACTGCCTACTGTTATAAAAGGTGTTGACATTGACCTGGTGGATAATTACACATATTTGGGTATTGTTCTTGATAACAAACTGTGTTTCGAATCCCATGTTGATGCCACCTCTAAAAAGGTCCAGCAAAGACTTTATTTCTTGAGAAAAATTAACTCTTTTAATGTCTCTTCCGAGATGATGACTCTCTTTTACAGAAATTTTATTGAATCTGTTTTAACCTTCTGTATTGCTGCTTGGTTTGGAAACCTAAATCCATCCAATAAGAACAGACCGGAAAGGAAAGTCTTGTTGTTGATGAGGGCTAAGAGATTTCATGTCTCTTTCATTCCAAGTGCTATTGATATGCTCAATGGCAAATAGCGCTTTCCTTGCACTAACTTTGCACGATTTTGCTCATTTGCACGTTTGCACTTGGTATGTATTTCCATTTCCCTGCACTAGCTCTGGATTTTTATTGTTTTTGTTGTTTTTTATTGTTTTACTGTTGATTTAATTGCTTTCATGTTGTTGTGCCGCTGTCCCTGGCTGCGAAGCAACTTTCCACTAGTGGGACAATAAAGTTTGAACTTGAACTTGCGATAGGTGCACGTTGTTTATGCATCATCTCACATGCGAAACATCCATTTCAGTATGTATATGATATCATGTTTTCTTGCGTTTTACAGTAAGTAGCACACATCTATCTCTCGATCTCTCACTCATTAGGGACATGCGGGCCAGGAGGAACATGAGAGGTGGGAAACCAGTCACCAGAACCCAGAGTGCCCCCCACAGGCCCTGCGGCCACAAAAAGTATGTTTTGAAGAGGCAGACGAGCACGGAGAACCTGCAGATAGGGTGCCAGGAGCAGGCGCACGATACGGAGGCCGCTGAGCCACAAATCTCTTTACCAAATCAGGTGAGTGTGAAGGAGACCTATACATACTGTACTATCGCGTGATCGGTGAGTGTGCCTCGACGTCAACCCGCCCCAACACATTCTAGCAGATCTGCCAAAATACATTCTTGGCTTCATCCCTTGAACTTTCTACCGTTTAGTAGAACTTTGGCGTTGTGCAAACGAGCTTTCATGGCGTTTCAGAGCGTTAGTGACAAGCCTCCGCCCGCGCCAGTTCCTTGGATCAAAGATCAGAGCAAGGAACCCAGCGTGATGAAAATTGATGATGAACAGCTGAACATATTGGACAGGGTATGTGATGCCTCAAAGCCGCCGGCGACGCCCATTAAAAAAGACGCAGTAGCGCTCCCCTACTGGCTGCAGTGTCCGATTTAGAGATAACGTAAGCGGTGCTGTGTCGTTTCCTCTCTTCCGTCAGCATGCGCAGGAGCTGTCGGAGCTTCTCCACGGGGTGAAGCAGAACGAGCTGGACATGGCGTTGCGGCTGGAGGACTTCATCGCTCAGAGCCAAAACCAAAACGCAGTTCTCCAGGCGGAGGTGAAGGAGTTGAAGAGCCTGCTGGCCGTGCGGGAGGAGGAGCTGGCCAGCGCCACCTTCAGGTGAGACTGCGGATGTGGCTCCTGTAATTTGAACCTCTCCTGCACTGTTTACTGTAAAACATGACGCACCTAACCTTGTGTTACAAAGGTTGGGCGTGATTGAGGAAGAGCGGGAGGAGGATGAGAAAAAGCTGAATGTCGCCACTGCAGCAGCGGAGAGAATAAACACATTGGTAAGAGAGATTTATTGACACAAAAACACACTCGCACTCTAATCTGAAGCCCGGGGGCCGTTGGGGAATACTAATGAAGGGTTGTCGCTCTTCCGTCCCTCTAGGAGGAGCAGTTTGCAGAGCTGTTGAAGGATCTACAGCGGCTCAGTGAGGCCGACGCCGGCGCCCAAAACAACACAGTGCACCCTGAAAAATCACACATCAACAGTGAATGAAAATCAAATAAACGATTGTTTGTTGTTATTGGGGTTTACAATGATACACCACTTTTCCCATTTAAAACTTGATTTGGAAACAATGGCTTAGATGTTGTACTTAAAAAA
>OMKR01102376.1:0-23303 GCA_900302355.1 Cyttopsis rosea
GCAGAGTCTCTTCTAAACACTCTGAGCCTCATGAAAGAATGATGCTTGACTACCTGGAGGAGACGAGGCCCGCTGCAGGGTTAGTGGTCACAGGACGGCACTTAGTGTGGTCAGGGAAACAGGGCTCCGCTGTTGTTTGCGGCGGCTGCCCGCGCAGTCGTTAATGTCGCGGCTTCGTTCGGTCCGATAGGTTCATGCCGCGCGGTGCCAGACTCCCATTGACGAATAGAAGTGATCAATCGTAAAGCCCGGGTGCGTTTCGCTTGTTTACCTCTAATGTTGTGAGTTTCCAATTGTAAGTTACTTTTGCTTCGGCAAATATTGTTTTCTTCGTCAGTAAATATGACGTTTTTTCGTCGCACCTGTCATTTATTAATTCTTCAATTTCCCTACAAACAACAGCATCAGCTTTTAATTGCTTTTCTTGGTTTTAAAATAAGATTAGATCTACTCTAGGGTAAATTCATGCGAAAATAGAACTGTAACGTTTATGTCGATTTTTCGTTCTGCCTGCTCCTCTGAAGGCGTCGATAGCCGTCCATACTTTGCTTTGTGCTACAGTCCAAATGTCTGGGAGAACCGGGTCCAGATGGCTCGGAGGCCCCGCTGCACGGTCTCCCTCTACCAGCCGCTCTGCTTATCCACGCTTTCACTTCACTTCAAGGAACCACTGACAGCTCTTTTAATTAGCGCCTTGAACCATTTCTTCCTAGACGCAGACAACTTTAGGATTATTATACCAGAGGAAACTCTCACACGGGGCTGTACATGCTTCCGTGGTGCAGCCCGTGAGATTCCTGAGCTATGGTTCCTTGAGATGTGAAAGTTCAATACTACGTTGTCCAAATGAATGCAAGTTTAATTCATCCAACTCCAACTCTGAGTGAATAGAGCAGGATCAGATGAAGTGGTAGATGAAAGACATGAAAAAAAAAGCAATATATTGCCAAAACAAACATCAAAATCACTTTTAGGTCAGGAAATTTGAGTCATTTAGTTAACTAGAGGATAGTTTTCATCATAGCTTTGATTTAATTGTTTAACACTAGATTTTCCCCCTCACACATGATTTCAATTTAGTTTGCAATCGTTCTGTATCATTTTGGTATATTTTTTGTACATTGTCCACTGAATGAAATGAGAAAAAAAAAAGCCAAGTTCATCAAAATATCTAGTGGCTTTAGCAATTTTGCTCCGACTGCATCACAAACTTGGTACAGATCAACAGCAACAAAATTATTAATATTATACAAAGAAATGCTGACATTGTGTAAAAAAAATACAGTTTAGAAATCAGGTATGCTTGACAACAATTACTGTTCTCATTCATAACTGCTTTTGGCACAATTGCCATTTTCACCTCAGAAAAAAAATCCTAAAATCCAGAATCAATCCACAAGCTTTTCCTTGAATGGTCCATCAGTCGTTGCTCTCTCACCGCAGCACAGTGGCATCAGTCCAGTGTCAATTCCAGGCCCTTGGCCTCTACCCTCAGCGGAACTGAGTTCCTGACCTATCGGCCATTTGTCCGAGGACCTGGCTAAACCCCGGACAGCCTGCGGACCAGAGCAATGAGCCCACGGCTTTGATCAGCCACGACCATCGAGTGGGAGTCATGAAATAGTCTCTGCTTAATTACAGTGGAGTTCAAATGACTAATAAATAACCACATCCAATAGCTACAGGTGGCGTGTCTGGAACTAGGTCACAATTGCAAAGATGATGGTCTATTGATTACTTTAATTATTAATACATTTAAACCACTTGTCCAGTGACAACGTGGACGTTCTGTTGAATGTGAATGCACTAGAAATCTATCGTCTAACCTGAATTAAGGATAATTAATTCTGACTATCACAAAAAATAATCTAGCAGCATTTGTTTGGTATGTTCTCTCTTGTTGTTGTTAGTCAATGCTTCATTGCATCAAGGCTATTTGCTCGAGAGTCAAGGAATAGCGTGATCCTGATATGAATCTGGTGTATGTGGAAAATGAATAAAAACAAAAAGCTGACATATTTTGACCGATTTTGATGTTGGCTTGCGCGGTCATGACTTTAATCCCCCTCGCATTTGAAGTGGTTAGCTGCGGGCGGGACGGGGGGTGGTGATTGATAGACATTTGTCCTATTGGGCCAGTTGGGTTTCCTTCAGCAGGTCACGTCCTGTCTGGCCCCTGTCCACTACACACTTCCAGAACATATCCGGGGTCTCAGCCCCTCCAGCCAGGCCGACACACACACACACACACACACACGCACACACACTCACGAAAAAAAAATACCTCAGCACCCCCTTGGCGCCATTCTGTGGTGGTGGTCAAGGCCTTGCGTGCCAACCGAGGTCTGGTGCGAGGGGGAGGGAAGAGCGAGATGGGAAAACAGGGCTGGAGCTATGGCGGCGCTGAGGCTTCTATATGGAAAAGGTTACGGCACCACCCCCTCCCTCCCCCGTCGCTGGAACTTAGAGTTTCAGGGTCATTCCCCCCTTTCACATGTATATTACTCACCACGCCAGATGGGAAGTATATAAGCTTTGGATTTTGCTTCTGATTGGACATTTGCCTTCTAGGGCCAGAATTCACACCTTTAACTACTCAACCCCACACACAATTGTAGCAAAAAGATGCCGTGGGCCTGTTGAGTTAGAAGAACCCTGATTGTGGCCGCTTATTTTGATATTTGAACTGTGGTTGGGTTGTTGTTCCAACATTTGGGCCTTTCCAAATCACTCACAAACATTCGATAGGAAAATCCACCCAGCAAATGTTGGGAAAGGTCAGAGGTTATAGACATTTTCAATGCCAACTGGGACAAAGGGTAGAGCGCCATCTTTTGGTAACCTGGAGAAGGGCGGCGGTAGAGTGACAAGTACTTGAATCTGAGCACCCAGCTGACAAAAACAACATGTGAGGACCTGTGAAGTGAAGAATAACTGGCAAATAGAAATAGAAATCATTTCAATAATCACCTAAAATAAGTTAAAATTCATTAAAGACATACTTAGTTCATTAATAAAAAGTAAATAAATAAATAAGACTTAAATTAGGCTGATCTATGCCAGGAAATCATTTAACCTCGCAACTAAAAACATTATAACAATGACACCATTCACATCAACATAATCTGTTCTATTTGTATAATAAAAACAAACCTAAAAAGAAACAAAATACTATAAAACAATGGAAATACTTCTAATACGGAAAAGTGAAAAAAATCAAAGTTTTGCATCACAATTCAGGATGCAATAGGATTTAGTAAAATAATTTTGTCAATGACACAAATATGGAGAGAATACAGAGATGAATACAGAGATTACCTTTAAAGATCTCAGCTGCAAAAGATAAATTCATTTAGGAGACGACTGACATGCATAACTGACATGTGCTTTTTACCATTTCTGGCAAGAAACTATTATACCAATATTTTTAGATCTGTTTCACCATATTATTCTGCACAGCTATGTTATTACTTTATTACATATATTTGTAGTTCAATGAAAATGGAATGAATAATTTTGAAAACTGCAACTACAACTACAAACTACTGCAAACTGCCCGTGGCTGTGAAATATCACAAATATTAGACAAAAATGCATTAATCACAAAAAAGAATAACATGTGAAAACAAAAATAATTATAGCACGAATGTATTGACGGCACTAAAATAAACAGCATATTTGAGTGATGTCCTGCAATTTCTCTATCGATGCTGCATTTGAATATGCCTTGATGCCTTGTTATCCAGCATTAGTCTTTCGGGCTCTCCTGCTTCGATGTCCAGTGATTATTTTGATTTCCACTGCTTCTCTGATCCTGGAGAAGACAAATGAAGTGCTTAACCACAGAGAGACAGAGTGCTCACAGAGGGTGAAAAGAGAGTCTGGGAAAACATTCCTTAGCGAAAGAGAGAAGAGAGGGCTAGAAGGAAGAAGAAAGGAAATATGGAGTAATAGCATTTCTCAAAATGGCCAGCGTCAAATGACATCAAGAAAAATAATTTATTTCACTAATGTTGGCAAAGTACCAGGGAACTCACATCGAGGCTATATTTCTGTGGTTCAACTTATTACAATAACAGACAAAATGTGTGTGTGTGTGTGTGTGTGTGTTTGGTGTGTGTGTGTGTATACACAACACACATACAAAATTCCTTTATTCCTAGAAATAAATGAATTAATTGCATACAAAAATTATACACATACTGTATGTAACACATATGTTGAGTTTTGTACAAAAAATTTAAATTAAAAAAGAATTATATATATATATATATATATATATATATATATATACAATATATCCAGTATATATGTATGCATGTATGTATAGATGCTTATTTTGCATATTCTTTGTATGCAATTAATTCATTTATATTTGTCCTTGCATGTCTCACTTAATATAATAAGTTTAATGAAATGATGTGGTCAAACTAAAAATAATTCAACCCTGTATTCTCCATCAACAACGCAGTGGCAGGTAAAAAAAAAAAAACACATTATATATTGTTTCAATGAATTCAATGAATACAACAAAGCAATCGAAATGTATTCGTTTGAAGGCAACCGTATTGAATTAAGCTCAGTGGAGCGGAGCGACAGAGCAGAGGAGGTATATATTAGAAAACCATGCGTGGTGTTGGGAGCCAGGATGGGATGTCTGCCAGAGAGGGGAGGAAGGTGTTGACTAGATGCAAACGAGTCGGCCTCGAGGAGGAGCGACAGGAAAGCTGATAACCTATTTTCCACCCACCCGGAGAGGCCCTCTTTATAAGGTCTTTCTCATCAGGCCCCAGGCATCCGAATATCCCCAAAATAACCTGCTCCGAGTTCCGACTCCAATGGACCCTGGCCCCGTGCCAACGTGACTTCCCTCTATAACATTAAACGCCGCATTCTTAGTCGGAAATCCCTTTTCTTTAAAATACTTCATTACAACCTGAATCACCACCCAAATATCTGACAAAGGACACAAAGTAAAGCATGGGTCATCACTCAACCTTTTAGAAAAGGTAATACGCTTCAAGGCAGAATTACATTTTGAATTATGTTGCATTTTTAAGTCATTTTCTTGATCCAAACTATAAGTGAATGAATCATACATGTAATAGTAGGGTTACTACACGAGCCATCGGGTCACGCAAGGCAACATGACTCTGTTACTTTATTAGACTTTACTTTTGGTTTTATAATTCAACAGCATAACCACAGTCGTATACAGACCAAAGGTCCATATGCTCGGCTTAGAATGCACAACACACACACACACATACACGTAAGCAGGCATACACATCCATGCATACATATGCACACACACATGCACACACACACATGCATTCACACACATGCACACACACTACTTCCAGACTCCCACTATACAACCACCCCAACAACCTCTATTTTAAGGGTTTGTGGATATACTGTTTTGAGGAGAGTGTGGGACCTTCAGTGGAATCAAATGAAGAAATAAAAACATTTATGTGCCCAATGTGTATATATTTGGACATACCTACTCATTCAAAGGGTTTTTCATTTCTTTTCTTTCTTACTAATTTCCAAGACATCAAAACTATGAAATAACACACATGGAATTATGTAATAACCAAAAAAGCATTCAAACAAATCAAAATATATATTTAGATTTTAGATTCCTCAAAGCAGCCACCCTTTGCCCTGATGACAGCTTTGCACCAGATTGGCAGATCCTCTCAAGCAGCTTCGCGAGGTGCTGAGGCGCTTTTCAATTCAGTCTTAACATCAATACTCAACTAATACTCGACCGGTAGCGAGTCGTCGGCGGATTCCTTCACGAGATGAAAAATACAGAGGCAAGAGAAGCTCGTGGCCGTCATGTCCGACCTATCATTCCTCAAGTGGCCTTTTGCCTTGTAAGCGATAGCCTGGGAAAAGAAGCCTTATCAGGTCCTGGAGAGCAGAAGAACCGGGAGTAGACACCTCAAATGGCGGGGAGGGGTTGATGGTCAAGAGAGATTGAGGCAAAACACACACGTCTGCGGATGATTGTTTTGATCCGTACGGTACTGACTGTACCGAAAGCACCACGAGCGGCTCGGCGGAGGAAGCGAGGGGCTGTTTTGCGCCGTTTCTATTGCAAAGTGCCGGCTTTGTAAGATCAGCCACCTCAGTAAACTCTTCTAAAGTTCAGTTTCCTCGTCAATTTGGCGGTCGGCCGGTGGTTAGAGTGGCCCGTCAAGGCCAAGAAGCCCACAGCTTCTACTCTCGCACATGGAGACCGGCACAAACACGACTAAGGCCAAGATACCCGCGTGCCTCCGGTAACCCGAGGCGCGGACTCCTTCCTCGGACCCTATCTCAAGCGGATGCTGTGTCGGTCAGGGGAGCCCGGATAAAGCTGTCGGTCCCGTCCTGGGGGCGGGAGGACGGCCGGGAGAAGCCACCAGACGGAGACAGACGCAGAGAGCGACGGTTCGCACTGAAGCCGGGCTGCGGCTGCATATCTCCGCACCGGGATTATCTGATATCCGTCCTTGCCACTGGTGTGGTTCCAGTCTGCTCCGGGACACACGTTTGATTATTTACCAAAAGAACAGGAACACAAGAGTATCAGTATTGTTATTTTTACCAAATCGGTTAGACATTAATGAAGAACATACTTTGTGCTTATACGATTCGTTTTTTTTTTTTTTTTTTTGGCTCATTGGTATACCGTCGGTATTTCTACCGCAACCACCGACACCACTAATAGCCTGAAATAGTACAACAATGAACTGGTTGCTGATGGTCGACGTAAATTGGGGCTATGCGGGATTAATCTATTGAACGGTGTTTTTGCTTTGATTACGCCGATGGGTTTTAGGGACTTTGACAGAGACGTCACACTGTCTTTACTCTAAATCGGCTATTCCCATGGTCGGATGTTGATGATTTGAAAAACGTGTGTTTTTCTGCCGGGAAACTGTCATGTTGCCCTGTTCCGAGTCGAAAAACATCAATCTTCCAGTCATTCTTCTGTGAATAATCCAGGTTTCACCTGCGTCCAACCGTTACAATGCATGGATGGTGGCCGCATTACTTTTCAGCCTATAAAGTAGATTCTGAAAAGATAGTGACATAACAACATCTGACAAAATATGGTTTCCTCTAAGAGGCTATGAATACCGTGAGAGATTAAATCCCTGATATACTTTGATTAAATTCAAGCAGATAATCCAGACATCATATAGACCAATAAAATGATCTATCAGTCATAAATGGCTGCACTCTAATCTAATAATCTAACTTGATCTGAAAGATTTTCATTGTAATTCTAGGTTCATTATATTAATGAAATATGGACATTTTATCTATATATGGACATTTTATCTGTTTGGTTTGAAACATTTCCCAGGATTCCCACGGGTCATGGAATTTCTGGAATATCATGGAATTTTAAAAAGTCTATTCCGGACATGTAAAGTCAGGGGATTTGATAATGTTTTGGGCAAAGTTACGGAATATCAGGGAAGTTTGTAGCATGTTTAAATTAAATGTAATATTTTCCATGCAGTATTCTTTCCTTGAACAGTATAAATGGTATAGAAAGTAGGGTTAAAAAGTATGAATTTGCCCTATGGTATGGATTTTGACTATGCCGTGCTGACCGGTAGAGCCCTCACAGATCTAAAGTAGGGATGCACCAACGCAAAAGTAGCTCTGCATATGCAATAACTAACTGCATAGGTCATGGAAATTCCGCTTCTTAGTCAGGGAAAGTCAGGGAAAAGTCAGGGAATTTGACATTTGACTTAGGGAACCCTGATTTCCTGATGGACATGACAAGACCCCCCACCCCCAAACAGTCATTGGTAATAAATACTCCCCTAAATAACCCCATTTAATATAACTTAGTACAGTAAAGGAAAATTCACTAATTTAAGTGACTAAAAAAATCTATGAAAATCAATACCATTCATAATCTTACCTGCAGACCAGACTTACAAAACAGTAATGAGAGCATTTTATGAAAAGACTGTCTTTGGTCGATCCCCCACACAATACATCACAGGTCTGGTGTGTCTCCTGTGGCATCGCCATGGCGATACTGATGTGTTTTTGATCAAATACATTACATTACCTCCCTACCACCCATTCTCCTTCACCTTTAGCAACTTTCACACAGACCACTGGAAGCCACAAATCTTCGTGGAAGAATCTAGAGCCCAAAAAACAATTCCCGCCGTAGATAACCTATGATAGCATATACGCATATCATCAAACAACAGCTCGCGTCTAACCACGTCCAGATGGCTGCTGGCTATGCCACATGTCTGCTTACTCTCAGACGGAGAATCTCTTTCTCTCTGTGACCGGGAACCAATGTGGTCACGTGATCCGAGCGGTAAAGGACAAAACAGAAAGTTCCTCTGGTGTGCGACAGTTGTAGCTTCTATTGGAAAGGAATTCAATTTGATTTGATTTGATTTTGCCTTGTTAAAGTGAGTTAGTGCTTTTAGATGTTTGATTCACTTGTTATTGAGAATTGTAAAGACGAAATACTAATTACCAGATGGCAATTTATATATTATTACATGAAAACATCGAAAGCAGGGGCACATCTTCAAAGCATTAGATGATCGGGGATGGTCATAGAACAGAAAATCACCCCCAATTACAATAATGCAACTTACCACCATTAAAACAGTTGGCCTTCATAAGCCTATAGGATGATGCTTTCCAGACAAAATCCTTTGATAATAAAAAATAAATTCCGAAATGTATGAATAACCATTAGAACAAAACACACTTCTGTCCATTACTAAATACAGTACATATTGTGCAGCATTTTTGATCAATTAGTACCCATTTCATTATTCCACGGGCAGTCTGTGACGATCAGACAAAAGTAGAGACTACCGTTTCGTTAGTCTCCGTTCCACAACCTATTTTGAAGTTAAAAGTAAGGTCGGGGCTGTTTTGTTTTCGTTATTGTTGAGCTCAGGATGGAAGACAAGGTACACAACACGAATATTAACACTTATAAGATGTATGGTCATAACAGACACCATGGACTGTTTGCATTGCAAGCCGCCTTGGCGTTTCATCAGAAGAGTTAAACTGAGAATGGAGCAGACACAGCTCATTAGGTTTCTGGGTCTGGGCCAGTGGCCTGCATGGGCTTGGCCGTCCTCTGCTTCCAAAATAATGGGGGAAATGCATCATCGCAGTATTTATTTTATACTTTTCTGCTGATTCTCTTATTACAAAAAATATAAGTCATACCTTGGATTGACATTTTTAATTGTGCTACAGTATACCATGGAGCAATTAAAATGTAGAAAATGTGATTTTTCCCATTTGTCTGGATGACTAAATTATATTGTTTTATTATAGATAGATAGATAGATAGATAGATAGATAGATAGATAGATAGATAGATAGATAGATAGATAGATAGATAGATAGATAATAAAGAAATACAATAAAAATATGAAAAAAGAAAATGACAATATATGGAGAATTTGGAATTATAAAATGAACCTAACAGTTATGAATCACATTACCTTATTTTATTTATGAGGTATCCTATCTTAACCATTAAAATAATAGATCATATCAGAACTCGCTTAAACCGGATCCAATCTGAGACAGACTAGGGCCAAAGTGTCACATGAGGGCCTAGACAGAGGCCTGAAAATACCTATTTAAATAGCCTTTTATATATTTTTTATAATTATAGATTAAAAAGAATGTTAAAGATCCAAATCCAAATCAATATAAATCAGTTTATTTCCATTTTCCCCAAATCATACAAAATATATTGAAATGCCCATAAAAAATAATTTGGATAGAGTGCAAATAAATCGTGTGACTGATGAAATCTATCCATTTAATTCAGCCCTGTTGAAACTATTATCACTGAAGGCTACTAGTCAGACAAAATAACTCTCAGTTTTAACTGCACTGGCCTGTGCTTTGTCCAAGTAACTGCAGTATTTCATGTTATTTTAAACATCATACTGACAAAAAAAATGGATTTCTCAGTAACAAAGTTGAAGCATTAATAACCAAGGGCTACGGTGTCATTTTCCATTCTCTGTTGCATAATATCGCGGTTATATTTTAAAATAAAATCAACAGGGCGGGTGGTGGTGGTGGTTGGGGAGGGTGATGTCTGGCCCCAGCTTCCCTCCCTCCCCCACATCTCCTCTCCATTACCTCCCAGTGAGGCTGGTTTTCTCCGTCTCCCTATCCCTCACACAGACACCTGAAAACGCTCAATGCGCTGAAAGAGACAAAAGCAATACTGACTAATTTCAACTATGAAATAATATTTCAGTGTTTGATCGAATCCATATAAACCGCCGTGACGTGGCTTTGGTGCACAAACTGAAGCGCGGCATAAGCAGAACTGAGCATCCAACTCACATGTGTCTCGGTGAGCTCATCCAATTTAAACCAATGTCCAGTTTAATTATTTTATATAATTATGGTTTCAGCCATGAGCTATAATTAAACTCAAATTTCTGGGGTGGTCCTTACCACCTTCCAAGATAGGCTCCTGCTGAACTAAATGCCCAAAAAGCTGCAGGGACTCATCGCTGTTTATATTTAGTTTGCTATAAAGAGCAGAGATTACTGAAAGTTGCTTTTATTTAATATCGTAGTAATTACGGATTAGGGTGAATGTCCACGGACAAAACCTCTGAAAATATCTGGGTGCTTCGTGGGTGTATGGCAGACAGCAGTTTGTCTTGTTTTACTTTTTGCTCCATTTTGAAGGAGCAAACTACTAAGCGGGGAACATTTGCCAATGGTTAACAGCTGTTTTTATATGCTCTACATTTGCATAAAGCAGTAAGCAGTGGTCAACTTCACGCAAATTTGGTCACAAACCACAATCCATAATTCGATGACTACAGTATTTTTGCACCGATGACTGTTATGGTGTGATTATTAGAGTGGCCCTGATATATATATATATTTTTTTAAACTAAGTAGTGTAGTATAACCAATGCGAAACTGTATTGTAGTGAATTTCTTGAATATTTTTCAGAATAAAAATTCCCCAAAATTATGAAAACTCTATGTTTTTGCTGTAGTATAACCATCGGGGGGCCAATGATGTGTGAGGTGATTTTTTATGACACTACACTGTACTACAGTGAATTTATTGAATATTCTTCCCCATAAAAATTCCCCAAAATTATGCAAAATCTTTTTTTTTCAACTAAGTGCTGTAGTATAACCAACAGGGGGGCATTGACGTGTGAGCTGATTTTGGTGACGCTACACTACATTACAGTGAATTTATTGAATATTTTTTGTAGTAACTCTTTCTGGTGTTTTAAGACGGTACAGCCCAATGTAATTTCTCCAGCTCCAGGACAGCTCGTTTTGGTGAAATTTTGGTTGTAGCTCGTTGTCTCCCTTACTACAGTAGGAAAGAGGGGTGAACAAACTGAACTGAATCACTTCCTGAAACGATCCGTTCATCGATCCGATCCGCTCAACTGAACGGACTGATGAACGGATCGTTTCAGGAAGTGATTCAGTTCAGTTCGTTCACCCACAAGATTCTAATCGTTCGCGAAAGACTCAACACTACGGATGCTGCAGATGCCGTTTTGTCTGGAATGTCGCACGTAAATGGCTTAAATAACAACCGGGGATTGATATAAAAGTTGTTTTTTCTATTTATTAATTGCATGGAGGCTGTTTTGTGCTTGTCATGAGGAAGCAGATGGAGGATTTGGACGTGGTGGCGCGGTTGGTCCGGTGATAGTTTCCGATCCAATTAAAGACACAAAATAATTTAGTTTAATAAATTTGATTACAGATAAATCGGCGTTGCTCACTTCCGTTGTGCTGTGGCTCACTTCCGTTGTGCTGTGGCTTTTGCATTTGTGTTTTGTCTGCATGTGTTTTCTTAAGTTGCAGTGCGTTGAGCTCTCAGGGCCATAGACTATGGTTAAATCTTGCAATGTTAGTACTTTTTCTTTTCACAAAGCAAACACCTCTGCACATTATCATAAAGGATGACTGAAATAAAACAGGAGTATGTCCACTTCCCTCTGACTAATTACCGATAAATGTTTTAAAAAGTTTCAAACAAGGAGCTATTAAAACTCGAACTAAACTACGTGAATTCGCTCACTTGTTTCATGAATCATTGCCTTATAGAAAATGTTTGAATTGTGAGTTACCTTTAGATAAACTTAGAGACTTTGTTTAAAAAAAAAAAAAAACTACTTTGACAACAGGAAGCTGAGAGTATAGTTAAAGGGTCTTCGGTTAATGAATGGTTTCTACGTTTGTTTTTAAATATAACACATTTCTTCCTAATTTATTATAACGAAGTACTTTTTAAGGAGGATCCGTAATTCTGCTTTGCTCCTGTTACACACACTGAAGCGAGTTTCAGCACCGACTACGGTTTCGTTTAATTTGTTTCTTGATAAGATCAGACGTCTCAAATTCTCACATGTAATGTAATCTCTTCCTTGAAAAAAAAGGTTACATAGTGTAGGTTTAAATCGTTCGGAACGGATACTGTGCGATATATTTTGCCTGTATACACCATATTCACACAGCGGCTGTACACTCCTGGATGTAACTTCCTAACTCGAAGCACCGTGCCGTTACACAGATTATACCACGGCTATAATCACTCCAAAATAGTACATTTTGTTTTCTGAGCTTTGATGGGTTGGTGTGCAGTTTTTTCCTGATTCTCTGCTCACAAAACCCCTTTAATGGCTTTGACTCTGCAGAACAAACGCAAGCTTGCCAGGCCTAGTAAGGCATAGTGAAGCCAATTTGCCAGCGTTTCAATAATAGGCTATTGTGTATAACATTACTAAGCTACCGAGGCATAAAACAGGATGATATTGCTTATATTGCTGGTATTAGTTAGTGAGTTTCTTAATTCTCTGCCTGCCTTCTTGGGGTGATCCTGCGCTGCCAACACCACCGCCATAGCCCTCTTCTGTGATTGGAAACATTGCCAACTGAAATGACACAAGTTCTCTTCACTATCTGCACCTCTGACTTCTGCTTCCACCTCTGATGACTCAGCCACAATAGTGCAGCAAGGAGACAACATGAAGAACAGAGGTCGGGTAGAACGTAACTCAACATTAGCAAGACCATGTTGACCTGATGGTCAACTTTTGACGGAGGCCTGGCCTACCTGTGTTACCCATCCAGGAGGGTGAAGTAGAGATAATGGATAGGGGTCCATTATCTCTACTTATCTCTATGTTACTGGGAGTGCAAATCAACAACAACCACACACAATGTTGCTGCACTCTACAGGAAAGGACAGAAGTATGGACCAGGATGCTGCAGGTGTTCTACCAGACCGTGGTAGCCAGTTCCCTTTTCTTTCCACGATGTTGTGGGGACTTGACATCAAGGCTGGTGGCACCAACAGACTTAACAAGCTGGTGAGGAGGTCCAACTCTGCGGTCGGACTTGAACTGGACAGTCTGGAGGATGAGCTTCAATATCAACAGTGATGTTACGCTCAAAGCAGACTCAGTACACAGTATCAACCTTTTGAGGCACGATACTTGTGCTTAATAATGCCAAAAAATCACGTGACCACCACGAACAAAGCTTCGTTATGTCATTATCAGGGATGAGTCCAGCTGGTTTTTGAATACTGCAAAGTTGCTTTTGTTTACGCCAGCGCATACACATCTCATCTCCTATACTGACACTCAAGTCTTTCCGTTCAGTAAATCAGAATTCATTATGACATATGAGATATGACATTGCTAGGACTGAGCTGCAAGCCCGAGGTGTAAAAAGGCAGGGGCAGAAAACCCTCAGGGACCACAGCCACCCGTGCACCAAATCTCAGAAGAAGACATCAGGTCAACACTCGTAGAGAAGTACGACACGGGCCAAGAGCCGCTAACTTACACAATGAAATTACACATATTTAACTTGTGCGATAAATATGGAAAGCTACTTTCAGTGGTAAAACCCTCTTTATTGATCATAGAGAAGCTTTATGTGCTACCATTGTCCTTGTGTGGTGTTAAAAGGAAGAGGCCTGTGCTGCAGCAGATGCCAGGGACCACACCGCGACATGCTAGATGGGTGAGATATATGTATCCAGCGTATTGATTTATAATGAAAAACAGACAGTTTGACTGGAAACACTTAGTAGGTGTCCATATATCCAAATTTAACAGACACCCTCTGGCCAATCAGAATCAAGTATTCACTAAGGCCACAGTATGAGAAAGGATTTATTGCTGACATGCGGGATAAATGACCTTACCGGTACTTTTTTAGTGAGATTTAGTTTCAGGGACTGCCGGGCTGAGTCAGAGTGGGTGGTAAAGACTATTCCTAAACTCTAAGCATTGTTAAATATATCCTAAAATGCCAGTCTTCCCATACTAGATAGATATTTTATATACTTTCAAAAGACATTTTCTTATGTGCAGTTATTAGTTACACATAGCATTTGATTTTGATACTCAAAACTAATGCACAGAACCATGTGCTTTTATATTCTCTGACTCACACAATGTTGTATCTTGTTTCGATTTGTATTATTTAAATCTTGAAACTTCAATTGAACTCCCCCTATGAAGCCATGCATGCATATGCTTTCTCTTCCCACATGGTACTTTTTTTTTTACCTGGCCAACAATGCCACACATTAAGGCAACCAAAAAAAATCATCCTTGTGCCAATACAGACTAGAAAAGTAACTTACCCAAGTAAATACCCAAGGAAAATATTAGTTGTTGTGTCCTTGACCACTTCAGCACCTAAGGGTTACAAAGCTGTAATTATAGTTGTAATACCCTGCCATACTTCCCTCTAAAAGACTCAGCATAGGAAACCCTCTATACCTTTGATGTCTTGATCTTTTCATACAAGTTCTTGCACCCAGGTTGTTTCATTTTAACTAGGAAAGAGGTTGAGAAAGAGGAACATATCAGTCGATTAGAAACTAGATGCTCCCAACGGCGCTGCGGTCCTAGTGCGCCGCCTGCTGGCACACTAGGACCACCTTAAAAAAAGTCACCAGGGTCATAGCGCTAGGCATCACAACACACTGGCAAATATTACAATTACACATACTTAAAAGATTTCTTGAGTAAAGCCTGATTGTTTTCTGCATAGATGCAGTTCAAACGCAAACGCATATTTTCTGTCATTCGTTTGTAATTAAGATTCTTGTTAATATATAATAAGGCTCCAAGACCTAATAGTCTGCATCTGCTTGACATTTAAATCAATGCTTTACTTCCTGCCTGTGGTATGCATTACTTGTACTTCGCAAATGCCAAAGGCACATACAACAAAACGAGGATTAGACCAAAGGAATGGGTTCTAAGGTACAGCCTACAACGAACTCATCCACATTCAGATTTGTAACTTATTTATTAAGCGATATACCTGCACAATATGGGTAAAAGAGCCCTTTGAATTCAAAACAATGTATTAAATGGCTCCCACATTTTGCTCATTCATACATACATCCATCCATCTCCTCTATAATTCTTTTGGGGTTTTTTTTTTTGAAAGCATGTTGTGCTTTACAGTTTCTTTCTCATTTTGCCCTTCTTGGTGGCACCCCGCCCAAAGCCGGACTTCTTCACTTCGTTGAATCGCTGTTTGTTCTTTCCGTGGAGCTTCTTGAGGCCTCCGCTCTGGAGGAACTGCTGCTTCTGTTTCTTCCTGCGCTGCTTCAGGATCTGCTCGCTGCTCTTCAGCTCAGAGCGAATCCTCTGTCCCCCCGGCGTCTGCTGGGGCCCAGCGGAGCGCCTGGACGGGGGGCCGTGTCTGCCTCGACCGCGACCTGGAAAACATCACATTGTTTTTTTTTGCCATGTATTACTATGTGGCCTTCAAAATAATAAAAGTAGTATCCCGTGTTGATATTCTTCTTCTATATGCTAGATGATTTATGACAACAGGGCTCAAAGAGTTCAATCTCAAGTTCACTTCTAACTATTTAAATGGATTCAAATCTAATTTCCTTCTAGATGTGTATATTCACAAAGCTGGCCTGAATATATATTGTCTATGACTGGGTGGCCATCGTACCACTGTAAAAATCAGTCATTTAATGGACTCCCTTATGGAAAGACTGTATAATCTCCATTTCCTTGGTTGAGACCTGAGATGTGTTCCTACCTCTTCCGGAACTTCCGCCTCTTCCTCCTGCTCCGGCCTCTTCATCCGAGTCCACGCGTCCATCGTCCACCTTGTACTTTTTCTTCCACTCCTCGTAACTGATGCACAGTTAAAGTTGTATTTACTTATTTTTAAATGTTCCTTATCTGTACTGAGAACAATACTACAAACCAAACAATGCACATAGATGACATTAGAATAGCTTCATGATTCCATTGAATTTGCTGATGGGGAAAAGGATACAAGTTCTTCCTGTTCTTGGTGCTGACCACCAGGCCGGTTTCCGTTCTGACTTTCTTCTTTTGGTCTTCTTTGCCAGTTTCATTGACAAAACGCTTTCTCTTCCGATCCCTACAAATCAGAATAAAAAAGGGAGTTAAAAGGACATGGTAACACCGATAGCTACGCAACCGGAGTGTGTGTGTGCGCTCTCACCATTTCATGATAGTTTTATGCTGGTTAAGTTTATTTGCCTCGTCTCCCATCATGTCCAGGACGGCAGAGGAGGCCTGCTGCTCAAACACACTGCCCTCCCCTGTGAGCCTCAACCTAAGGATAAAACAATAGAGAGTTATAAATACCACATCATAAAACACTTTTTAATCAGAGATGCTGCCTAAAAAAAGTTACATATTTTACTGGTTTCTTTACCCTCTTTCAGACTCAAAGTCTTTGGGTCTGTAGGGAATATAATACTCTTCATCCTTGGTAGTCTGTTTGCTCCTCTTCACTCTTGGCTTTTCTGCTTCCCCTTCCTCTTGTGGTTTTCTCCTCTTTGCACCGACCATTTTAGAAAACACCACCTAGTGGAAAGATACACATTCACAACTTGATGAACAGTGATGAAATGCTATTCCAAGCACCATATACTGCAGCATAATCTTGATCACGGAAAAGTATTAAAGTCAAATTAAGAGGCCACAGAGTCATGCACAATAGTCAAGTTTATATTTTTATTATATGATTATAATTTAAGTTTAACTGCCCTGTGCTTTCAATACTGTGTACCCCATCACTTGCTGTAGTTGATCTTGTTTGTGTGTTTTGGTAAGCTATTTTCTTTTTTTTAATGCTGCAGCAATAAGGGAGAGAAAAGTTTTATTTTTAAAAGCACTTTGCACTCAATTTCATAAATAAATGTTGCTTAAGGCTCTGTGGACATTTTTATCATAAAAAAAGGATAATTTACCCATCTTTAACACAATTGCCCATCAAAAACACATGAATAATCTACAAACACACACACTAAATGCAGCTGAGTGTGTGCTACCTGTAAGGCCTCCTCTTCCTCTTCACTGTCCTCCTGGTCCTGCGTTGCCACCTGGGTGGGGTTCAGGGGGCGGACATTCGCCTGCTGCATCTTGCTCTCAGCCACAAGCTCCTCCCTCTTTTTGCTGAACTTCTCCACGAGCCGCATGTCCTTGGAGCGCTTGGCTCGCATCACCTCGCAGGCTGCTGTCTTGTTGTTGGAGTTAATCTCAAATATAGTCTAGAAGAAGAAGAAGAAGAAGAAGGAATGGTGTTTTATTATGTGTGTGAGGGTTTTTAAACACCTAATGCAGCATCGGCCTCATGACAAAACTCACCGATTTGGATTTGTAGCCCTTGATAGCATCGACTATTTGGAGCCGCTCCAGTTCCATTTTCTCCATCCCTGATCCTGAAACAAAATTTAAATAATGAATCCAACACCTTCAGCAACATAGGTTTCTAAGTTTGGTACCGATATACTGGTTGTCTCGATATTATCACCATTTTTACCATTATCCTATCATTGTCTTACCGTACTATAGATACTGTATATTTTATACATATACTACACCAACATATGATACCATGTTTCAACATACAATTTGCTTCTAGTACTATCAAATATAATTACTTTGTTGTACTATTTACTTAAATAACATACTAGTACTCTACTTTAGCGTACTCGCAACCAGCACAAATTCACAAATTAACTCACAAATCAAGTCTGCTTGTCAGGTGCTACAACCTGTAAACTTCTTTTCATATGTACACATATATTTTATTTGTACTTCTTTGTAAGTTCTGTCAACTCCCCCCAGGGATCAATAAAGTTTTATCTTATCATCACATCGTTATCCTACCCAGACTGACCTAAAAATGGGTGGACAGCCATGCAGGACAGATCAGTGTTTTTGACCCGTTTGAAAGACTCAGGTGAGGGGCACGGCCGGGACTTGAGGTACTGCTTGTAGGCGTTCTCCGAAACCTGATGTAGACTCTTTAGCTCCATTGAGTTTTCGTGGGCTATGATCAGCTGCGAGCTTTCGTCATCCAAAATACTCTGAGGGACCCGGCCGAACACTCCATCGGAGTCTGAAAGATAGAAAGGAGGTTTGAGTTTTGGTTGGACAGTTCCCATCAATCAAGGTCCTGACAGTTCAGCGTACCTGCTGTGTGTTCGGGTACGGCCAGCTGTAGAGGTCTTCCAAGGAAAAGGTGCAGGTCATACATAAAAGGCACCTCATCTGAACACACCAGGCTGTAGGCTGTGCCGCTGCGGCCCGCACGCGCCACACGGCCTGAGAGGGAATTACAAGATATTGTCACCACAAAAATAACACCAACATAATGAAAATAGTGAGGTTTTTTTCTTTTCACCGAAATAAAATCATCTTATTGACTTTTATGAACATATTTTCTATATGCTTTTCACACTAGACTCAAGCATTTGATCCAGGTCTTTGTAAGGTTTGAGCCACCCACCAACTCTGTGCAAGAAAAGCTTGGCTTTGGGGGGAAAGTTGTAGTTGATAACATTGTCCAGCAGGGGGATGTCGATACCGCGAGCTGCCACATCTGTGACGAGCAGGACCATGGCCTTCCTGTGGACAAACTTCCCAATGTTGATCTTCCTGGCGGTCTGGTCCAGAGCACTATAGATGTAGGCGCACTCCACACCTTCTGACAACAGCAGCTGGACAACAACAACAAAAACAAGCTCGAGTCTTTGAATTGAACAACAGAGCTGAATTTGGTGAATCGGTTTCAGAAGTTAAAAACTGAAGTGAAGAGATTTTATTTCCGTTACACCTGTGTGGGCGGAGATAGGTTGGACATCACAAGATGATACATTTTACGTACAGAAGTTCAGATCTTTCTGTGTTCGAAAACCACCCGCAATCTACAGCTATACAATAGTAAGTTCTGTGAAAGGAAAGTAGACCCAGAACCCACCAGGGGCGGACCCAGAACCCACCAGGGGCGGACCAAGTCATTTAAGGTGTAGAATTGTCTTAATTCCTTATCTGATACATTTATCCAATGGGAGACCAAAGTGTCGCTCATAACCCTGATTGGTCTCACCTCTTTCAGGTACTCCACGTGGTGTTTGGTAGCAACAAAAATGACCGTCTGCTCCTGGGGCTTCACTACGTTCCTCAGCAGGTGAAGCAATATGGCCGCCTTGTCGTCCATACGCAGGTGGAAGAAAGCGAGCTAATGGGAAGACCGGTGAAATGCAAAGATTATAAAAGAAAAAAAAAATCTGGGCTGGAGACTTGGATGCAAATGATGGATGCAGATGGTCTATGAAGTCTATGATGGTCAGTGAAGAAAACGTTGTCCAAATATTGCCAGCATCGGCTTGTGCAATTTATCAATTTGAGGTTAAAGCTTCATTTTCTAAGTTGCTGAAAAATATTAACATTCTATTATGTTCACACAGGATTGCTCTTTCAATATACTCTTAAAAGGTTTTTTAAAAGACCACTTTAGACACCATATAAAAATCAATTATGCTTGTCCACGTACCTTTAGTTGGTCACTAAGCTTTGTGTCCACATCCAAACGAATCAGCACTGGCTCTGTCAGACCTGGAAACAAAAGAGCAATAAATTATCGATTTCAGAATAGGGGCCCTAATATACCGAGCTGTCACTTTTATAAACCTTTTACACAGACCAGTGCAGTAGCGATTACATCTTTTTAAGATAGACATTGGTCTGACCTGCTCTGGCAAAATCCACCAAAAGTTTGGGCAAGGTAGCAGAAAACAGAAGAGTCTGTCTGTTGTCTGGAAGCCTCCTGATGATCTCCTGCAGCTGCTCGGCGAAACCCATTTCAAAGAGCCTAAAGGGGAGTGTTAAATCATATCTAGAACTGGATCCAATAACAAGAATTTGATTACTTCATTCGGACGTTCCATGTCTTACCTGTCGGCCTCATCAAACACCACGTACTCCATACACTGCAGCTTCAGGTTCATCTCCTTGATGACGTGCATGAGACGGCCGGGGGTACCAATGATTCTGAAAGAGAAGTAGAGAAATTAACAACACAACTCAGTCGAGGAACCACTTAACAGTTTGTATGTATGTAAAAAAATTTAATGCTGTACTGTGACTTACATATCGGGATTTTCGTGGAGAGCAGCAAACTGATCTTCCATGCTGGAAGGAGTCAAGAATAATAATTTTTGAAAAACGTATATAAAAGAGATACGTAAACAGAGAAATCTAAAGTCCCATGAAAAAAATCTGTGTCTCACCTGTCTCCACCAAGGATCAAAGCAGTCTTGAGGCCTGTAAATCTTCCCAACTGTGACAACAAAGAAAGCACAAGTTTTTATAAATGCAATTAATGAGAAATTACACACAGTCTTATATCGTTAAAGGGGAAAATGAAAACTAATTAAGCAATACATAATTTAAACATAATATAGGAAATGAATAGCAAAAAGCAGCCAGACTTCCCCACCTCCTTGGTGAACTTCATGGTCTGAAGTGCAAGCTCTCTGGTGGGAGACAGGATCAGAGCTCTGGCTCCGGTTTGAGCCTGGGGTCCCTTGAGCTTCTCAAACATGGGCACCAGGAACGCAGCTGTCTTACCGCTACCGGTCCTCGCCATGGCTACAATGTCTTTGCCATCCAATATCACTGGGACAGTCTGGCAGACAGGAGAGAGACAGATTATGAAATATTACAGCAGGGTAATATTATACCACTTGTCGTGTTACATATTTAGAATATGTGATACTGAGGCGTCTGCACCACTCCTTGCTAACCTTTCGTTGGATGGGAGTAGGTACTTTGTATCCCTTCTTCATGACCCCTTTATAGACTGGATAACTGAGACCTGTAACAAGATAGATGCATATAAACACCACATTAAGGCTGTGCACTATTGATGAAATATCACAATATGTTTTAAACCAATACCTAAATTTGACAATATTTTAGAGGATGACTTGGTGCTTTCTTAAGACATTTACACACAAGAAGTATTTGACAATCAATCACTAGTAATGAATAGTAGTGATTGAATAGTATAACCAAGAAAGTAGAAGCATGTTTTAGATTAGAACAGCTAGAACAGACTATGAAGTTCAGAAAATTGCATTACTTTACTTACTGTAATGCAGCCTTAACAACAACATTTAACTATATCACAATCACAAAAATCCCAGATGATACCTAGGTTCATGTCACAATATCAATATTATAGAATCAAAATATCGCACAGCCCTACATCACATATAACTCTGATTTGGAAACAGTAGATGTAAATAAACATAAGGGGGTGTTTTTTAAATAAACAGGCATTTCTGTCTGTACTTCACTCACCCATTGACTGAAATCCTCCTGACTTCTTTTTCTTCTTGTTCTGGTTTCTGACCAGCACCCTGGTGTCTGGCTCGACATCTGACGGGCAGTCTGTCGCCGCTGGAAAATTGGGCAACTTTCTGTGTGTCTGAAAATAATAATATTACACAGCGATCTTAACAACAAAATGGTTGCTCTAGATATTGTGTCCTGCTGTTTTTCATATCTTTATGTGTCGAGTCTGTACGTCTTACCTAGCATTAATAACATATATAGATAGAGGTAGAGATAGATGGATATACAGGTGACAGCAGCTCACATTAAATCAATAGGCGATAACAATTAAGGAAATACAAAAATAGAATAAAATTGTCAATATACAATTAGAGCTGCAACTAACGATTATTTTCATTATCGAATTGCCAACTAATCGATTAATCGACTAGTCGTTGCAGCTGTATGTGGAATTGTGCAACTTGGCATAATAATATACATATGTAACAATGTTGTTATATATGTATTTATAACAATGTTATGACATAATAATACCGTATTGTACAGTACATAGGTGAATGATAACTACTTAATAATTAGTTTCAGAGCCACATGAAACCCTTAGCCCTCCAAGTGGCCTAGCGCTCGGCTCGAGAGGTACCCGGGGGGGTGTCGGGCTGTATCGGTCCCTTTACCGAATCGTCGCTGTGATTCTGGGCCACAAGCTGGAACTCCCCGCCGTCCGAGTCGCCCTCGTCCCTTCGGCCATGGTGTCCCTTCCGCTTCGTCAGCTTCTTCCTTCTCTGCGCCATGTTTTCCCACAGAGAGAGAGATAGAGTATTCCCGAGGTCACGTCAACTCTCTCCCGTCCACACACACACACACACACACAGTGGGGTTCACGACAGCGCCACAACACAGCAGCAACACTTTGCCACACACGTGTGTTCCTCGGCTTCACTTCCGGGTCGCCTCGTCGTTCAACCAATGTGAATATGCGCTGCTGCCGCCTCGTGGTCGGAGTGTAAACTACAACAACCCAGAGAGAGCGAGAGAGAGAGAAACGTTTTATTGAAACATTGAACGAAACTGAATCACAAGCAGAAGAAAAAATGAAAGAGAAATTGTGAACAAATACATTAATAATAATAGTGATAGCAATAAAAAGGAAATAAATAGATAACAAAAGGATGCATGAATAAAAGTAAATAAAACACCTGCAGGAAAAAAAAAATATATACATACAATATTTATACATACACATATGTATAATTCTATACATATATATATATATATACAATACATATACATATAAACACACATGCATATATACGTATATACTGTATATACATATACATACATATATACAGTACATGTATATAAACCATATATATATACATACATAAAATATACATATACATATAAAAATAAAAAATAAATTAAATAAGACAGAGAGAGAGATAGATAGATAGATAGACAAATAGATAGATAGATAGATAGATAGATAGATAGATAGATAGATATCATTTATTTTTGTCAAACGTACACAACACACACATGCAGGAGTGACGATCAAAATTCTGCCTCTGCCTTTATCCCATCACCGGCAATCCTTCC